>CM029773.1:13354610-13479480 GCA_017562165.1 Ectropis grisescens
TTTCTCTGTCTCACAGCCTCTCTGTCTCTTTTCTCTCAGACCTGTTTTACTTTGTCTCTTTGGGTACAGGCATCGGGCATACAAAGGGCAAAGGTTGACTGTACAATACTTCACAATGTGATACGTTTTAAATTCAAGATGGCTGCCACCACAAAGTGATAAATGATGTGTGTTATTTTCAAAACCCTCAATAATGGTACCAAAAGAAAGAACTTGACGAGTAGAATAATAATCACTATAATAACATTCAAATCCACGATGGTCAGTGTACACAGACCCGTAATGGCGCTCAAAACTCATAGGGGTGCAAAGTTTTTATCATTATCCAGCATCATCATCATCATCAGCCTATCTTAGTCCACTGCTGGAACTATTCCATAGGTCTATAGGTATATAGGTTCATACCTCCCACGGCTGAAAGTTCTCAAAACATGAATTAAACCTAGACACTGGGTAGTTCCTGTAAGCCGTTAAGAAATTCCCTTGACTGTCCTTTGTCTTCATGATCAGACCACTAATGACAGTCAAAACCCATCTATGTAAAAAGTTCTCATCAATACAAATTCATCGAGCCCAAACACAAAGTAACTACTATGTGCCGTCGAGGAGTTCCCTCGACCGTCATTCGGTTTCCTCATCAGATCGACTCCAGACCTTCTTGAAATTATACTACTTTAAAATGCTCAAGGAAAAACCTAACTAACGCACTACTCATCTTTACAGTTTTCAAAAGTTATCCTCAATTTATCTAGGATACCATCATCAGATCCTGGTATCATGGTACCACCCTGGGGTTATCTCCTTTACAACAAAAAAATAATCATCAAAATCGGTTCATAAACGACGAAGTTATCCGCGAACACATATAAAAAGACATATATACGGTCGAATTGAATAAATATAAATATTGGTGGACAATTCACACACAACACCGTCTGACCCCAAACTAAGCAAGCTTGTGTGATGGCAGCCAGATAGCTGATATAATACTTATATAGTTTTAACTACATACTTAACATACATAGAAACACCCAGACACAGTGCAAACTTTTGAATTCATCACACAAATATTTGCACTGGTGGGATCGAACCCCACGACCTCGGCTTGCAGGCAGAGCTACTACCAACTAAGCCACTAGGGCCTCCTTTTTTAAGTCGGTTAAAAACAAGCATTTTTTACATTCACAATTCAAAGAATGGCGTGTTATTCAAGTAGTTTGAGCTCTGATCTCAGTCCCATGCTCCCAAGGATCCACCAGCTATCTCTATTTATTCAATACTAACTTAACACAAATTTATATTTCGATAGACAAACACAGGCAGACAGAAAACACTACTTAACATTTACTTAAAACACAATTTTACAATTTCAAGCGCGGACTCATATATTACAAGGACTAGATTAACGGTTTTATTTGAAGAGACTAAGATAGTTATTAAAATTACCTCATGACAGACAGGTTTTGTTACAAAACTACGGTATTTGAATCCAGGACCCTAGAAGAACCAAATAACACAAGACACATTTATTGTAACTTAACACTTTATTGTAATTGCATGTTAGAAAGAGTAAAAGTAACGCACTCATAAAAACCATCGACATTGTTTTTAAACTGATCAGATCCTGATAAACAATTATTTGAAACTTTCGCGATTTGAACTCATATTGACACATACCAAACACGGCTTTAGTTGTTATGATTTTAGTTTAACATCTCTAGAATCTACTAATATTACAGAGTTGAAATGTTTTTTTATTTCACGCCCTAATGTCATGAAATACTGGACCGATTTAAAAAAATCTTGCACTTTGGAAGATGGATTGACGAGAGTGCTATAGGCTATATATTACCACTAGATGCCCGCCCGGCTTCGCCCGTGGTATATTATATAGCACTCATCGGGATCCCGCACATATCCAACGGTGAAAGAATGACTGAAATCGGTTCACTCATTCTGAGAATATCGATTTCAAACAAAACCTCTTCAGCAACCTGTTACGCCACCTGTCGGAAATTGGTCGTACCAACTCAGATTTAGAAAAAAATTAGCAAAGGTTTATATTCGAGGCACAGATTACTAAAATTCAATGACGCAATCTTTGACACATGCTGTCATGTGTGTCATGTCAAAGCACGAAACGTACGAAACTCTCAAAGGGGAATATTTTTTCCTGATTTTGTTACATTCTTGTTTCATGCTCCGCTTCAATTAATAGTAGAGTTATTTTCATAGCCTAAAGCCTTCCTCGATAAATGGACTATCCAATAGAAAAGAATCTTTCAATTCGGACCAGTACTCCTGAGATCCTAGCGTTCAAGCAAACAAACAAACAAACAAACAAACTCTTCAGCTTTATAATATTATATAGATATGTACCACGAGCGAAGCCGGGCGGTGCGCTGGTCCTTTATATCGCGTGTAATTCTCAGTACTGGTTGACTGAGCTTTGCTCGGTTTTTTAAATGATATTTAGGCAGGTACGAATTACGAAGTGATGACTTACTTAGACCTACTAAAAGGCGCTAAGTATAGATTTTCAGAAAAAACAAAAAGAAAAGGACCACCAGGATTCGAACCGGGGCATGTTGACTCTGAGGGCGAGCGAAAAAAAGAACAAAAACAAAAGTACCACCAGGATTCGAACTGGGGCCTGTTGACCTGAGGGCGATATATTCCGTCTGAGCCATTTAGACTTAAAGAAAAGTGGCGAAATAAGTTATCATATTCTAATAACATTGCAGGAGTTTTTCATTGTGTAAAACGAGCATAAAATTATGTTTAAAAAAAATAAAACCTAGCTAGATCGATTTATCGTCCCCGAAACCCCTGTATACATAATTTCATGAAAATCGTTCGAGCCGTTTCCGAGATTCAGATTATATATATGTTTACTTATATATATACAAGATTAGCTCGTTTAAAGGTATAAGATCTAAAGTTTTCAATGTCACATGCTGGTATAAATACTTAACTTGTGTCTATCTCAGAACGCAATGGAGATCTATGTTGCATATAGTTATGAGGTACGATTAAACTCACTGATTCGAATGACCTGGTTTCAAGTTGAACAGACGAAAGATCATCCCGCGTGCATACGCCTCAATACTGGATTCCGCAACTGCATGAACCAAATACGACGTATTCTTCGAACTATTATTATATTTTACTAGCATTGTTAACACTTTAACCTACTAGTAATAAATTATTTCGTAATGCTTTCGAACAGCATGTCGGTTACGAAGCCACAATCGTGTTCGTATATCATCATCATCAACAGCCCACTAAATGTTCCCACTACTGGGACTGGACTGTGGATGACACATGACTTCGAAAGGCACTTGGTACATGTCAGTTTCTTCACGATGTTTTCCTTCACCGTTTTAAGTTAGCGGCATTACTGCACATGACTTCGAAAAGACAGTGGTGCCTGTGGGTGCGACCCCGGGGTCTCCGGATCGGCAGGAGCCGTTCTCCCGACTAGACCAGCCGTAACTTCGCTTTTTAATAGCATTGTTAACACTTTAACCTGCTAGTAATAAATTATTTCTGCAATGCTTTCGAACAGCATGTCAGTTACGAAGCCACAATCGTGTCTGTATACAATGTGTCCTAAAAAACTGATCGTGGACAACAATTAGAACCAGCGACAGTAAATTAACTTTTAAGTTGAAAGTGATTTCGTATGAAAAAGCGGAATATGTCAATTTGCGGTTCACGCAAGGGTATAATGAACTATTGTTTACATTCCACATTCGTTGAAAATGGCGTAAGTCACAACAATACAAAGGCGGTTAGAACGTTTCTTCGATTTCCGCTCGAGCGCGGTAACAGTTCCATTAGTAATCCATAAATATGGTTTTATATAAATAAGAGCACTTCCATTTTCCGTATTATGGTAGACAGGACATCCAAAGCTGATATAAGCACTGGATGGCACATTTGACAATGTTTAGATTTAGAGAGTATACAGACCAACATGTTAGCTAGTAGCGACACGATTTTTTACTCCAATTTACACTAGCGTGGTTTAATGAACGCTATTGTCAATGCTACAGAAACAATAGCTGTTTGTTGCAATTATAAAAAAAAACAAATAGAAAGACCAAAATGCTGGCGTGTATTTGGCCCAACGCATAAGCATTGCCATTCAGCGTGGTAATGCCGCCAGCATGCTGGGTACGCTTCCGATTGGTAGTGGGCTTAAACATCTTGATTATCTGTAGACCTTCATTGGTCAATGGATAAATCAGGTGTGCTTAGTGTAAGTAGTCAGTTAGGTATGTAGTGTAGTGTAGTTCTCATTGTATTTAGTTTTGTAAGGCTCTGCCCCTTTAAAAAAAAAGAAAGTACCTTAATGCTCATCTAACTCAAATTACAGTAGTTATCGATAATATGGGAAACTTCTTCTGACCTTATTATCCAACGGACCCGATACATGACTAGGTAACAATTTAATAATTGCTATGACACATCCCATATCTTTTTATGACCAGACAATATTCATTTGAATATTATCAGTCCATCGTCATCACTCTACGTCAAACAGCAAACCATTACAACTCGGTGATCACAACATTTTGTTACTGAAATATAATCCTTCTCTCAAAGACTATAAAGTGCAAATAATATAGCGATCTACGGGTCCAATATACGATGAACGTCAAGTTAGGACACTGCTTACTTGAGCAGTCGATGATTGACGTCGAACACATGTTAGATGCAGATGTAAGGGGCGAATATGGAGCTCGATGACCAATAAGGTCCGACAATGGCACGCCACTTATTTAATTCTGTCGGTGATCGCAACAAAGCAAAGAATGCTGTCCCAAAGGAAGGGGAAGGGTCATTTAAAAGGTTGTTGACGGTCAATTAACATCGACCGCGAGTCACTTGTTCTACAAGTTACGTTTCGTTTTAATAAAATTTCAAAACCGATTTCGAAGGCCTCTTTTTACAGTAAAACATGTACGGATTTTTATTTGCAACGATTTTAGTAAAAAAAATACAAACAAGTTACATCTGAAGTCACTGAAATCACACCCACTACCATAGTCCTACAAAACGATAATTAAGAAAAAACAGGCATTGACGAGCGAGACCCTGACACCCAACCCAAACACTCCTCTCTAAATCCATTAAACCCACAACCGAACCCTCACTCACAGAGCAAAGACTAAACAAAAGCAAACACATCGTAGCCGGCACTAACAGGCCGAAAATAAAAAAAAATACACTAATTATGGCAATTGCACGCTATATCGCGTGGGCGAAGCGGCCGGCGGCGTGATGCAACCGCTTCGCATTAATTGTGATTATTTAATCTTCGGAGCGTCTTTATGTGGTTTTTGTTGCTCAATTTTAAGATTCATGATGCGCTCGAGTGGTTCAGCCGCTTCCTCGTTTCATGTTATGCCCACAGTTTTGGACATATAGTGTTGAATGGGAGTTGAGCATGATTAAAAAGTTGGATGATTAGTTTACACTTTTGTGTTTGTCTTTCACTCTGTAACGACTCAACAAATATTGATTTCGGCAGCTTATGCTCTAGATTAACGCTTTATTTTCATTTTATATTTATTATTATATTTTAGCTCTAACATTCAAATATCCATGGGGCAAGCCAAAGTCAAAGTAATTTATTCAGAAATGTACAATTTACACGTCAATTAATAATTAAAAAAAAAAAACAAAAGAAAGAGCATACAAATTGTATACATTTTCAAAGTTTGAAATGACTACTTTACTGTATTACAATAATTATTATACAGAAAACTGTCAAGCATTATACAAGTATGATGTCTTTATTACAATTGTACCCATGGCGCTGGGTGCAGCCAGTTACTAATAAGATCCAGAATCAATCTAGTCTCTTCACCTTCCCAGGACAACAGTTCCAGTCCTATACTAAAGAGGTCATACCCCTTTTTAACCATCATCGGTCGGGTTGTAAACTGCATTGCGATCGTTAATGTCATTAGACGAGCGTTTCTTTACGAACGTGCCCATGTGTTCGCAGGGTTGCTACGTAACATGAACGTCTTGACTAGACACCGTGGCGCTAAGGAATATTTTTTTATACAGGCATGTCATTTCAAGATTAAAAAAGAGCATCGTGAGTAAGTAGATGTGTACCAGTAAATGATTTGTGGAACCAAAAACATAATACACACATGAGCCACAAATCCAACATGTAACTCAAATTAATCAAACAATCATTCATTTAAGCTTTAAGGATAGCATCCAACACTAGTATTATTAATTACGGGATATTTCGATACTGTTTCATGCATCATCTTCACGGATAAACTGACCAAAGCATGGAGTTGACACAAAATTTTCTAACAACACTAGAATTTCTAACGTTGTTTCGGAATGATTAAGGTACAAGTAGAGCTATTTATTAGTTACAGAGTTATTTTCCCAAAATAAAAATTAATCTATGTGTAATATGTGTTATCCCAAACTATCCATAAAAGATAGAATATCATGTAAGTACCAAATTTCATACAGATCCCTTGTGTAGTTTTTTACGTGAAAGAGCATCAAACATCCATAGATACTCACAAACTTGCGAGTTTCTAAAATTAGTAGAATTCAAAGGAAACTTCCATGCGAAAAGTCCTGCAACCTGAAATTGGCAAGCTTGGCGTCTGTATTGCCCAAAGTTCTGTAACCGGAAATTGTTGTCGAACTTGGTGTATGAATTGGCCAAAGCATTTCGTCACGTTGGGAGGATTATGTGGATCTTCAGTTGGCAGCCCTAGCAGTGTACTACCATCAGATATGGTAACTCGCAGCACATGTCCGAAGACAAATAGAGCTCAACTCTTTATAGAAATGTGGGAAATTAAATGACGTCACGCGTCAACATCCGTTCAACGTCCTTCGTTGGCAGTTTAGTCATTACTACAATATTTGTTAGATTATCACTGCTGTTGGATAGTAAATATTTTGCACTGGAGATAGAGAAGTTACCGTTTCTATATAACTTTCTGTTTACGATTACGCATACAAAAATTTAATAGTCGAAGACTTGTATGACTATACATCAGAAGGAGACCTTTCTGGGTTCATATCCCAGGCAGGCATATGTTTGAACTATCGCACCGCGGTCTTACCCGCGCAGCTCCTATTTGTGATATTTTCCCGTGATAAAAAGTAGCATATGCACATTTACTACTTTTTTATTCCAGACTATTATCTACAGCAGGGGTCACCAAATAGCGGACCGCGGTCCTCATCCGGACCGCCAACCCATTGCGTGCGGACCAAAAAATATATACCCCGCAGTATTTTTGCTGACGTAATGTCAATATCTTGCACCAATTTCATTCCAAACTTCAGACAGATAATGAGAATCACAAAAGTGACACTTTTCTCATTGATAAATATCCTAACACAGATACCTTTGTAATTTCCGTAATTACCTTTATTTAATAAATTTTTTTTTTATGAAATGTATGGACCTCGAACGTCATTTCATTTTTTAAAATGGACCCCGAGCGAAACTAATTGGTGACCCCTGATCTACAGTGTATCAAATTTCAACCCGATCCGTTCAAACGTTCCGACGTGACGGGCAAAAAAAACATTCAGACACCAAATTTTCTAATTTATAATATTGGTAGGTAGGTAATATTTGTTATCAACCATTAAAAAATAATAGTAGTTAGTTGGTAGGATATCATACAAACAGTTTCGTACCTGAAGTGGACGAACGTAAGAGTCATCTAGCACAAGCTATCACTATCGGGATCCTTGTTAAAACAGTAAACGGGAGCACAAAATATCCTTCATGTAAAGTACAATACAAATATTGTATGTTTGCTTTAGCAAATTCTTAAGTACCTATGCAATGGATTAAATTAAGCTCTTTCATACAATGTAAGGACGGTCCAACCTTGAAGATGTAAACACAGAAAAATTCTTAGAAAAAAAAAAAATGCTTTATGTAGAAAAAAGCGGTAGTGGCCTGGTTGTTAGAACATCCGTCTCGTAATCATAAAGTCGTAAGTTCGAACCCCGCCTGCAGATGTATCTATTTATCATCACCACTGGATTTAACGATGAAGGAAAACATTGTGAGGAAGCCGGCCCATTCAAAAAGTCTACAAAGGGCATGCGTCATCCATCGCGATCCCGCACTGGGCCAGCGTGGTGGATTATGCCCTTGACGTCTCCTTGCGTGAGAAGGTCTCGAATCCCAGCAATGCTTACGGTTCATGTAGATGCACATAATTACTTAATAATATTTTTTTTCTAAACCACGTTACTAATTATAATTCAACATTTCTGCCGTTTTGGGATGATCTGTCTGAAGTCGGTTCTCGGAAACATGTCGCATATTACAATGAGTACTTTGTAACTATTAATATTTAGCATTGCCCCTTGCGCAGAACTCAGGAAAAAAGATAAGGTAATTCGAAAACTATTTTTCCCCCCATTTCCAAGTACGATACTTACGTAAATTATTATTTTACTGCACAGCTGTGATGTGCAGTAAAATAATAATTTGTAAAATTGTAAAGAAATAATGTATTTTCTCAGAAAAAACAAAAAAAGACTTCAATTTAAAATTTAAATCAGCCACTCGATCAAATTTTATACAAAGCAATCACTAAGCCGTCTAGATAAATAAAAGTTAATTTTAGTTTTTTGTTCATATTTCAAAAACCGCCGAACCGATTTCGATAAAATTAGTATGGGACCTCCACAAAATAACCATCAAAATCTATTCACACTTGGCGGAGCTATCGAGGATATACAAAACATAGAACCGTTTGAACGCTAGGATCTCAGGAACTACTAGTCTGAATTGAACGACTATTGGATAGTCCATTAATCGACGAAGGCTATAGGCAATACAACACTACGATACTATCAATAGGTGCGGAGCATGAATGAAGAATGTAACAAAAACGGGAAAAATATTCCTTTTTGAGAGCTTTCGAACCATGCGTTGACATGAGGGCTTGTGTCTAAGATTACGCCATTTTATGAAAACATTTGCTAATCAAAGTTTTTTGTAAATCTGAGTTGGTACAACTAATTTTCAACAGGTAGCGTAGCAGGTAGCTGAAGAGGTTTTTGTTTGAACGCGATATTCTCAGGAATTACTGAACCGATTTAAAAAAATCTTTCACCGTTGGATATGTACGGGATCCCTGAGTGCTATAGGTTATATATGTAACACGGGCGAAGCCAGGGCGGACATCTAGTATTATTTAAAAAAAGGGCTAAGTGGTTAGTGGTTGTCAGTGCAGTGCAGTCAAAGATTCTTATGCTCAAATTGCTTCGCGGCATTATGCTGCAATGGGCAAGCTGTGTCTCTTACAATCAGGCCTATTTCTAACTCGTCCCGGTCACTCTAAATGTAATAAAATGTTTCGTAAACGATCATAGTATCAGCTAAGCTTAGTATTAGTTCTTATGTCAGAGAAGAAACCCCGTTCGCGTCGAATCAGTTCCAGGCGTAAGTCAAACTTCTCCAACTCGACTAATGAAACAGCCTCCTCTGAAAGATTGCGCGTTATATGTCGATGAACTATAAAATTCTTGATGTAAGGATATGTTACCTGCTTTTTCAGCATTCGACGCCATGACCCGAAACGTGCCAAATAATAGCACCAACAGTCTCTGCGTGCAGACGGGGAGCGACAGCAGCAATCTGGGGACAAATTTGACGATTTTAAATAAATACACGGGTAACTCGTTTCACGTGGACTGACTATATAGTCCGACTCAAATTTTGATCACGACTAGCGACCTTTTTCAATGAGAGAGCGCGAGCTTTATTTATGGAATAACTTCATTTAATATTTTACCATTTAACTACAAATCTACAAAACGGTTATAATACCTGTCGTCATGTAAGTATCTGAATGTTGGGCCGAAGGATCGGATGAAAGACGATTGCATGTAGCGGAGATGCGAATGGTGAGATTGATGTGTGGTGTGACGCGAATGGACAGGATTAGAAATGAGTATATTAGGGGATATGTGAAAGTAGCACCCGTGACAGAGAGGTTAACGAGCACTAGGTTATAGTTGTTTCAGCATGTGATGCGTAGATATGAAGACCACATAACCAAAAGAGTTTTGAATATGAATGTAGATGGATGCCTAGGGAGAGGTCGACCAAAAAAAAAGTGTGGATGGATTATGTGAAAGACGATATGAGTAGGAAAGAAGTGAGCTTATATCTGACGAATGACAGAGATGAATGGAGGAAACTTACATGTTGTACCGACCCTACCTAAAGTGGGATAAGGGTAGGCGAATGATGACTGTATAGACCGTTATGCTTTACGAAAAACAAAATAGTGTACATAAATAACGTTATGACTGAATATTTTATCCTAGTTTTTGATCACTTATTTCGATCGTTGCCTTGATTTTGTTGTAAGCTGTTTCCAAATATATTTGCATATAACATTTTATACTGATTCCTGGAACGAATGTCGTCTTTTTGTAATTCAATACGGTAGGAACCGCATGATTTACGGTTGCAGTAATGGCGGCTGGGCACTAAAGACGTAAGATGTAGAGCAGTCATTTTCGGTGAGGAGATAATATAGATGATACATTTTATTGAAACACCCATCGATATAAACCATTGGATTTGCCTTCTCAAACTTCGCGCGCATGTAATTATGTAATCATTAGGAAGAGTGAGCTCACTGTTTCCATTCTAGTCGGTTGCAGGAAGCGGTGACCGCCGGACGTTTTTACCTATCACTATTCGTGGTCAACAACCATACTAAGTAGAACCGCAGCATACCTCTCTGCTAGCGATTCTAGGGGTCAAGTAGATTTGATGTGTATAAACAACTTACGCTACACACACAGCTGCATTTATTACCAGTTTCAATGTGCTCAGGGCATATCTAACGGTTTATTATAACGATGGAAACACCAATTATCAAGAATAGATAGGCTAGGGCGTGGAATGTGTTGCCTGAGTGGGTTTTTCCCGATGGTGATTGAATCTTGATGTCTTCAAATCGAGATTGAATCGGTTCTAGGTTCTAGGTAAGCAAGGTCCATAGTGGACCGCATCGGTTTTTTATATATAAACAAAAAAACTAAAATTTCAATTTACGCAACATAACTAGTAATAGATTTTTATTTTATTTTTTCGGATAAAAAGTATATTTTTGACATTTTTTTTTTATCTTTGCTTATTTTTGGGTGTATCTTGATGTATCAGCCGTAAGCAGTCTTCTTTTTATTAGAAACGTTTCAACGAAATTAACTTATTAGGTACGTAAGTATGTAGTGGTAGAAACTAACTAAGTATGTAGTTCTATAGTTTACATAAAATATAGAAAAAAAAGTGGTTCACAATTGTCGGAATCATCGCAAGACATAAAAAAATACATAAATATACAGTCTACAGCCAAACATACATAATATTTATGACCTATTTTTTCGAAGTCGCTTAACAAGAAATTATACCGTCCATGATTCTCATAATCAAAACAATGTGGTATCAAATCCCTACAAAACAAAGTAAACATAATTCTATAATAACAACGTAACAAATAGGTAACAGGGTTCACAGCAATGTGAATTTTATCAATGCGACCCAATTTGAACAGGAAAATTAACATAATGAAGCGGGGTCGTCGACCTAGCGTCGTAACACTGGTAACAGTTGCACCTGTATGTAAAATTACGCAGGAGTTGTGTATGACGTAGACTTCTATAAACATGAGTACGGAATTGATGTTTCAATGAACAATTGCCCGAAAGTTCGTTCTCGTACTGCATCAGAATGAAGGCTTTTTAAATATGTAATTATTTTTCACCGAAACCAGACTTAAATGTATGAAAATGTTGCTAAAGAAAGCCACAAACACAAACAGATACTTTATTTGGACATATAGTTTGTTTTGTTCATTTCTCCGAAAGCGCTAAATAAATTTCGATAAAATATGTATATATATATGGGAACACCTCTGAAGTACCTATAATCTGCAAAAAAAAACATCGAAATCCATTTGGCCGATCTATTGCGTTATATTAAACACCAAAACAACAGCCGAATTGAGAAACTCCTCCTTTTTAAAGCCGGTCAAAAAATAATACATTGCCTTTTCTTTTTTGTTTGGAACGTTCCTCGAATCTGTGCACTTTTTCCGCCGTTGTTGAAAAGTTGAAATTTTTTTATTTCTTTAAACCCGCCTTAGTCCTCTTTAACACGGACGTTTTTGAACGTACTTAAGTAGTTAATTTTGGTAAAAGTATTAAATGCGAACCATTCGAATTATTGTCCCAATCATCATTCGAGCATTTAACGTTTTTTTTTCTGTATTATTTTTCACGAAAAATATGTAAGTATGTTTTGTTTAACATATTTTTTTCTTTATTCATGCGCCTTTTGCATTGCGAAATTGTCGCGCATCTAAAATGCTAATGTCTATGACGTCAAAGATGAAGATGAGGAGAGGCGTCGACAAAGTGAGACAACGGGTGGGAATCGAAATAGGTAAATATATTTTACTCATAACGAAGAGTTAAAAATAATGAAATTATTGGCACCTAGCGGGTTAGTAAGTAACACCACATTGTAAAACTAAATACTTAGAAGTAATAATACTTCCACGGTCGAATAAAAAGTATCGAGTGTCCTAGATAGACAGCAAACAATTCAAGCTAATATTTTTTGCGAGACCACGTGATGTTTACAACACTGTATCATTCAGTTAAATGAAGATTAAAGACACCTGTCATAGCCTTCGAAGACAGCTCAATCCTCGATTTGTCAGGCTTTTTGTCTTACAATACAAATAACTAAGAATGTATGAACGACGAGCGTATGGGCGGCGTATTGTCACGCTCTAACGAGCACTGCTAACGCGATCAACATGACATGACGCCCTATACATTACAGAGGATACCTACAACTGATTCTGTGTTGATCTTATTTGAAAATTACTCGACCTTACTCTGAGGACAATACGGCCCTTATTGTGTGAAGTCTTCTCATACTATTTGGGACGTATATAGCTGTTATGTGTAGGATTTGCTTCATACAGACTTAATTTTAAGTCTTAAGAACATCTTATAAATAGATATTTTGAAATTTGTTATGTTTGTATTCCCATTAACTATGCTCAATCGGGTCCAAAAGCTGCGATATTAGAATTCGACACGAAAACCACAAATCAGTGTAACAGTGTTACGAAAATCATTAGTGTTTCAGCTTATCGTTGCCTAGTCTTACAGGAATTTAATCTACCTACTCATTCCAAAACCATCAGTATTAAACTATTGACTAAGGGATAAGTTAGTAAAATTTAGTAGCCAAGCAAGTATATTATTTTATTTCGTGACCACTGCTGTTGTACGTTGCCGAAATGACGAGGCAATTAAATAATAATTTAGATCGTTATTAAGTCCTGTGATTAAGTTCAGAATATAAATCTCTTTCAGATTTTTCTCATTCATGATGCCTACGTTGATACAAAATCATGAGCATGAAATGAATTCGAGAATCGCTCAGCTCGAAATCACAATTACAAAGGTAAAGGCCAGACGTCAATCAGTCACGGTTCACAAAACTATTACCAACCAGTTGGCCTTCAAAAAACTGTCGAAACAATGACAAAAGAGCGCTATCATTTTGATGCCACATAATTTGTGTGTTGCGTGTTTCACCGTTACCATGCGCCGGCGCATCGGTTTCCCGCATCAGAATTCCGGCCGTATCTATAAACAACCATTGTTCCCGTGCAAGCCCATAATACGGCGGTATTGTGAAAGCCAACCGTGCATTACTGAGCGACACAATGACAATGCCAATGTGATAGTCTGTATTACCTTTCGTCGGTGGTTATTGATTTAGCACGACCAGTCTGTATTGAACGAAATGATTCACGTTACGTTACCAGATCGTGTCATGCTAGATTTTAAAACGACCTATGGCAATTGGCCTCGAGTGGACTACCTACTAAACTTTGGCCTAGCGCAGAAGCTGCAGGGCTCTACTAATCTAATCTACTCATATAGTACTACATCGTGTACGAGTAGCGCAAGGGCACCTCAAACGATATGACCTAGCCTTACGCTCAGGCGCGGTCTCAGCCTCAGGTTATTTTGTAAGGGTCATCGGTACGCAGCCTCAGGTTTTTTCACCAGTAGAAATCGAGTAAAAAAAAGACTTTACTAATCGCGCCCCACGATTATACTTGCGTAGTTGCCCTTTCTCGCGTAAAATTTTTTTAATAACATATTTAGATTTTTTTTAAAGTTCAATTTAACATATCTGATTTGGGGGGTTCATGTCCCTGTGATCGCCCCCCCCTTCGACCTCGCATGCTTACGCTGCTGCCGATAGGAAGTTGAAGGCACAACGTTGCATCCCAGAAGAAGGCCCCCTATTTTATTTACCCCTACTTACCTATTAACGTAATCAATTTAATTTCATTCATTACATCCCTAAAGAAAGGTGAAAACCCGGTTAGCGGCGTAGACCTCTTCCATTTGATTTTGATTATGTCAAAACGTTTACGATACGTTCCTCTGAAACGCTGACTTTCAAAACAGAATAAAGTTAATGAACAATGGTTCTGTCTAATGAGTTTTAGAACTACTAAAATTATTATGACTACAAGTGCATGTGGGCGATGACTCACTTGGAATGATATAGTAAGTACTATGTAAATTTGTTATGCGCGTCTGTCAAATCTGTCAATCAAGAGCCCTTGCGAGAGAATGACAAGGCTGAAGGCAGCATTCGAGGAAGCCCACAATGCATACGTTCAAACCAATGACAGAAAAACCACAATACGATTCCGATTTTCAAATTTAATTTACCCGTCATTGTCATACTGGTCTTATACGCCCACACACTTGAATGAAACACAAAGAATAACAAAAAAATTATAAGTTTTTTTTCCTTTCTTACGTACCTAAGGGGAACCGCTTCAATTTTTTGATATCGAAATAATCATAACTACAAAATAATTTATAATTTGTATTAAATATTAATTAAGATTGTTTCTACTATATTTATTTAAAATTTAAAGCCTCTTAAAAGAAACCATTTGGAACTATTTATAATAGGTACCTACGTTTGGCACATTTAACTTCTCTCTTCTCTCCAAGTGGCTGAGCTAGCGAGATGTATTTTTTTTCTATTGATAATATTAAACTTAGTTAGGAGAACGATATATTTTCAACCTTCAATTTCCCTATCTCCTTGTTGGCTGTAAAATTTTCCGAAATGTCTTTCGCTCTGTTAAAAGTAGGTAGTTAGACTACTTTCCTCGTTCTATCTGAGTCCCCAAGCCTCGCATCCGCACATTAGATTTAGAAAACATTTACTCGTAGTTTAAGTTAGTGGTTCCCGAGGGATACCTAATACAAGGACGGATTTGCGTGAATCGTAGGTACTACTAATCGACGAAACGAAATTATCATGAAAAACTGTCCAGCCGCTGCCACTGGCAAAACCACGGGCGTATGAAGTTTATAATATACCTACTAGTAGCGCCTCGCGGATTCACTCGCTCAGTTCCCGTTCCCATTATTTTCCCGGGATCAAAAGTACCCTATATGTTCTATAACTGAATAATAATAAATAATTGGTGGAATTTCACACACAGCACCATCTGACCCCAAACTAAGCAAAGCTTGTACTATGGAAGCCAGATAGCTGATATTACTTATATCTTTAAATACATACTTACTATACATAGAAAACAGTACAAATATTTGAATTCATCACACAAACATTTGCACTGGGTGGGGATCGAACCCACGAACGACCCTCGCCTTTGCAATCAGACTTACTACCAACTAAGCCACCAGGCTAGCCATAATAATCGAACTGTGTTCCAATTCTCAACCCAACCCGTTGTTACGTTACGTGATTACGAGGACGAAACCGGACGGCACTGCTAGTTTCTAGTATGTTGGGTCCCTCTGCCATACCGTTTTTTTTTTAAACTTAACGATTTATTTGGTCAGCCGTACGTGTGCTTTGGCACGCGCCACTATTGGTCGATAGAATTGCAAATATATGTAAATTAATGAGCATGGTATACACTTACGATGACGAGTTACTATAGAACGCGCGAAATACGACAATCAAGCGATAGCACTTGTCTAGATATACTCGTTTCACTGTACATTAGTAGAAATATGTACTTCTTTACCTACTAACCCCACCTTACTTTATAAATTCGAAAAGAATGTTTGTTGCTCGATCACGTCGCAAAGTCTGAACGGATCGCGTTGAAATTTGGAACACATAGGCTTCGCGGAAAAATAACTGGAACGAGGGGTCTACCGCCTAACGAAAACTGTCTTAGCTTTGATGTCGCCCTCTTTTTTCTTATCGCTTGAATAGATAAAGACAGCAATAGCAAAGCTAAAGCCGATTTAGTTAGGCGGTAGAAGGGCCGGAACTACGCGGGTAAAACCGGGGTGCGCTGCTAGTAATATTATAAAAAGGTGAAGAGGTTTATTGTTTGAACGCGCTAATCTCAGGAACTACTGGACTGATTTAAAACATTCTTGCACTGTTAGATATTTACGTGATCCCTGATGCCCGAGCGACACGAAGCTAGTTTTTAAAGGTAGCATAGCAAGCTAATGGTAGCAAGCTACTACTTCTAGCTTCGTGTAGACAACGCTATGCAACGCTAGTTTTGTCAAGCATGTTAAATTGAACTTCAAAAAAAATCTAAATATGTTATTAAAAAAATTTTACGCGAGAAAGGGCAACTACGCAAGTATAATCGTGGGGCGCGATTAGTAAAGTCTTTTTTTTACTCGATTTCTACTGGTGAAAAAACCTGAGGCTGCATACCGATGACCCTTACAAAATAATCTGAGGCTGAGACCGCGCCTGAGCGTAAGGCTAGGTCATATGCAACGCTAGTTTTGTCAAGCTTACTAGCTAACTTGCTATCCTAGCTTGAAAAACTCTTGAAGCTTGAAGCCTCGTGTCGCTCGGGCATTAGTGCTATAAGGCTATATGGCTAAAAAATATATATTATTACGTACCACGGGCGAAGCTAGGGCGAACCGCTAGGAAATTATATACTATGTAGTAATATTAAAAACGTACGAATTTAAACCATTTAGTACGTTTGCTGATGATATGAAATTGAAGTCAGGTTTTTCAGATAATTATTCCACATGTTCAAATGAAGTTGTTTGCCAAAACAGAATCAGAATATCAACAAAAACGAAATGAATAATTGAACTATTGGTTTGATATCTCAATTCTAGCCTAGAATGTCTGAGAAATTCAAAACTGTAACAGCAGGTCATGTGATGTGAAAACCTTTCATTAATTTATATTAATTTAAATTCGCTGGAAATGTTATCATTCACTCAAGAGCAGCAAAACATCAAAGAAGAAATTTCAGTGAATCTTGCCGACCTACTCGGACACTTTTTATCTAGAATCTAGATCAAGGACAAGGTCAACCAAATGAAATCATTAAATTATAAACCTGTCCATCTGTCACTGCAAGCATACACTGTATAATTCAGCTAGTTCGCGCCGCGACAGAGACTGGACATCGCGACAAGTGTCTCGATCTCCGGTCGCGGTAGCGAACCACCGTTTTTAAAATGAATGGATATATATTTGTAACACTTTCATGCAAAACTACTGAAGGGATTTGGATGAAATTGGTACATAGCTAGGCAATGATCTGGAATGAGACGATTTTCTTAGCATTCCATGGATTCACCGTGCGGGTGCCGTGTCCATCGTGTGGCAGAGAGAAAACCCGAGTAGACCCCGAGACTTGTGACTCGGGCGTAGGTTTAAGGGGCCCCTTTCTGACGTACATCAACACTCACCTTCACTACTCGTCTTTCTCTCCCTGCCCAGCCAAATCTGATATGAGCCTACTAGTGCAGCTTTAGATACTCGTTCTAGTATAGAACTTACTGCACTTCTGGATAAGCCAAGGTCTTTCAGCAGGTTATAGAGAGATTTTGCTGGTATACCTCTCGCTCCCACTTCTACAGCGTATAAACTAACTACATAGCTGTTTTTTGTTAATTCGTTTAGGAGGTCGTAATACTTATTTTGTTTCATCGCGTGGTCTTTAGGTACCTATATTAGTTTCCCACGGTACGGTAAGTTCTACAAGGACTATGCGTTTCGTAGCTCTAGAAAAAAGGAAAATGTCCGGTCTGGATGACGAAACACCCACATCCTCCACATAGGCTATTTTTTTTACCGAGAAATTAACAGGATCGGGAACTACGTGGTAACTCCACAGGGCGCTGCTAGTAAAAGAAATAAACAAAAAATATGGAACACTATTTCCTGGAATATTTTTTTGCTGTTGGCACAACATAAAACTTTTTAGATCTAAATGCATACAAAGGTTCTGGGTGTTTGGCTATAAATTGGTGTCACATAATTGTGTATGAGACGATCTTCTTAGCATTCCATGGATTCACCGTGCGGGTGCCGGGTCCATCGTGTGGCAGAGAGAAAACTCGAGTAGTTCCCGAGACTTGTGACTCGGGCGTAGGTTTAAGGGCCCCTTTCTGACGTACATCAACACTCACCTTCACCACTCGTTTTTCTCTCCTGCCCAGCCAAATCTGATATGAGCCTACTAGTGCAGCTTTAGATACACGTTCTAGTATAGAACTTACAGCACTTCTGGATAAGCCAAGGTCTTTCAGTAGGTTATAGAGAGATTTTGCTGGTATACCTCTCGCTCCCACTTCTACAGCGTATAAACTAACTACATAGCCGTTTTTGTTAATTCGTTTAGGAGGTCGTAATACTTATTTTGTTTCATCGCGTGGTCTTTAGGTATATTAGTTTCCCACGGTACGGTAAGTTCTACAAGGACTATGCGTTTCGTAGCTCTAGAAAAAGGAAAATGTCCGGTCTGGATGACGAAACACCCACATCCTCTGGGATTTTGTAGTGCTTTTCATACGTGTCCATTAAAATAGTCCAATCAGGTGCTGTACCCAGGATTGAGTAAGGCTTGTTCCTGGAGTTTGAAGTTGAGCCTTCTTTTACAAAGTTAATTTGTCTGTTGTTTGTCGTCAATCCCTTTTGGGCTCTAGCTACCGAAAGGCTCATGGCTTCACGTATGATTTCAAGTACTCTGTCATGACGCCGTGAGTAATGACCCCATTAGGAGCACCTTGCATCCCACCAATATGTGCCTTGCTGTACATATCGCCTCTCCACAAGTATAGCAACATTTTTCAGAGGCTTTTCCCACCTTACCAAGTTACTCTGGTCAGGAGGGTCATTTGGAATGCATTTAGATAAAATTTTAATAAGGCAGGGGACCAGTCATAGATCAAGGTGCGCCATTTTAGAGCTAATGGGATACAGAACTCACCTATGGTTAACCACTCACTTTGCATTTCTAAATTCATAGCGTGCACTTTGTAACTGTCATTTTCGTCTTGTTGTAGAAAGGTTTTACCATGTCTCGGTCTTCCCTTTTTTCTCGCACCCAACCCAGCAGTATTTACTTGTGCACCTGCCATAAATTGTTTATGGAATTGAAGTCTAGATTCAGGTCTGAAGCAGTTTTGTCTTTTGGGAGAGATGTAATTAATTCGTCTTGCGACTTTCCCAAAACATGCGTTTTTGTAACTCTTAGGTGTTTGTAAAGTTCAGACGGTTTCTTTAGTTTCAGCCCAAAACTATTGTGATCCCTAAAAAGAGTAGAGGATCAGCCGGATGTGCCAATCCGAACCATGACTTCAATATCTTTATGACATTGGCATCTAGCTTTGCCAGGAGAGTTTTACCGATGTCATATACTAGGAAAGGCCAAGTGAGACGTGATGTGAGGTAGTTGTCATATATCCATGCTTTTTGATATTGCTGATAGGCTGCTGGTCTACCTTATTGAGGTTGTTCATGAAATTTTCAACAACCACCTCTAATGATGGTGTACGTCCTTTGTGATCTATCTTTCTACCAAGAAATTTGAAAGGCACTGCCTCTGCAATTGTGGCAACTCCTTGGCCACTTATGGAGAGTCCCGGATCGTAAGACGTATATTTGGTATTTCTTCTACCCAGACAAAGACAATGACATTTAGATGGTTTTGTCCTCATTCCTCCGTCCATGTACAGAACTCATCGACTTCGTTCAACAATTCTTGACACTGTTTGGGATTACGTGTAAGTATTGCAAGGTCGTCCGCAAAGGCCAAGATTGACTCAGTGTACTTATTGTTGATTTTAAACCGGTAGCCCCATTTCTTTTCACGGGATATTAATTTGTCTACTAAAATATTTATAACTATATTAAATGCTATTGGTGATAAGCAGCACCCTTGGAATAGTCCTACATTGTATTCAAGTGGTTTTGTGTATTCCTTGTTTACTGCTATGACGAATTTTAAGTGGCAATAATAAGAATTAATTATGTCAATAATTTCAGCAGGAAAGTTATACCATTTTAGGGCAAATATCATAAGTTCATGCTGGACAGAACCAAACGCGTTCTCTAGGTCTATCCAGCAGAGTAAAGACAAAGTAAAGACAAGTTTGTAAAGTAAAGACAAACCTGCGTATTTCGTCGACTTGCTGTTCCTCTGGCAATTCCACTGCAGCAAAGAGATGCATCTCACCATCACGGCCAAACACACCACCTGGTATTTTCCTGAGACAATAAGAAAAAAAAACTGTAAACTGTAAATAGACACATTGTAGACACACCAATCGAAAATAATACACCAAGAGAAGTAATAATATATTCATAAACGTCTTTGTGAAGTGACAATGACCTCTTTCAGCACAATGCAAATTGTGTAACTTAATCTTTATAACATACATGAAAGAATGTGTAAGAAAACACTTTGTTACTGTCAATTGTAATTTCTTTTGACACAAATAAATGATTATAATTATTATCAACTTGTCTGATGTTAAGTGACAATGCAGCCCGAGATGGAGTGTGTTTACCTAGCAGATACTGAATTAAGCTTAACATAGATACAACCAGGTAAAAATCTATAGGGAGAACATACTCTGGCAAAGGATTCCACTGGTTTACTATCTCAGTATTTGTGTAATGTAAACTTTACACATTTATGTGAATAATACTTAGTATACAATACTTAGTTCTATTGACGGAATGAATACTCATTTCATGGATTAAGAAGCCTTAAATTTTGACTTTAACCTCCTTACAAATGGCTTGTTTTTGGAGTAATCCTGAAAACTTTTCAGTGGAAAAAGGTACCTCATAAACCAATTAGGTATCATGATAAGGGCAGGCCGGAAATAGATATTTTAATATAAAGAAGTGCCATGATAAGGAAATCTTATCAATATATCTATTTTTGTACAAGTGTGCTATGTACTCATTTAAATACCTACATAGTTTGTTTACTATTAATTTATAAACACAATGCAGTGGTATGAAATAACTTGAACTTTTCATATTCAATTAGTAGAGTAACACTGTACTGTTAACTGTTATGGACCAGCATGGTCATTACCATCAAGTGTCTTGCTCTTTCCAACACACTAGGTATATTTTAAACAAAAGTTAACAATTCTGATTTGGAAAGAAACTAATGTGTATTAGTAGTTAATGCATATGTTTGACTAAAATATGGGAATGTGTTTCGCTCTTCCTGCTCAATATTTATAAGCATTCAGTGGTTATGCCTCAATATTTCAATTGCTTGAACATCTCAATTACCTATAAACTGATTATCTCTAGGCTGTCATTAGTATAATATAGATAATCTAGAAGTAATTAGTCTAAGTATCTAGTTAGATTAGAGTAGTTGTAACTTTCATTGTAATTTAGTTTTGTAAATAAAATCCATACTCTAAAACTAGGTTCATTTAAACACAATAATTTCATTTCATTGAGAATTCAACTATTGTATTGTGGGTTGTGTATTGAAGTACACAAGTATTGGATAAAACTACCTCATTTTTAAAATTAGTCTCCCATACTAATAGCTTAAAAATGCAATTCCAAATTAGAAATTAATAATGCTACTATTATTATAATTCTGAAACTTTGCATGTAAGGATATACAAATATGCATTACTCTTATATGGCAAAATTACTAGATGGATTTATATTAAATTTAGTACCGAAATAGATAATGGTAGGCTACTTTTTATTGCGGGAAAATTACGACAGCATGGAACTACTATGATAAAACAGAGGGGGGGGGCTTCTAGTGAGGAAATAAATTAAGCTAAGGTTTTGCTTATTTTTTCAAATATGTTAAATTTAAAAGCAAATACCTGTTATTGTTGAGGTCAGGCACTGTTTAAACTATAGTATCAACTAAAAATATTATTACCTGAGAAACTTCTTCAGTACACTTGCAATGGTGTACACAGAATAGTTGTCTACATTAACCAGCCGACCAGTTTGCAGGAAGTGAATGAGCTTTTCATGGCTCCTTGATGTCCAGGTGCGCGAAATACATCACGACGAAGCGGCGCTTCCTTGTTCAGCTTCAATATAAGTACCTGGCAACCATCACAACATCTCTATATACATTCCTGATTTATCACGGAAACTTAGCAGTTCGACATCACCACTAATCACTGTTATTATAATAGAACAAAAATCGGATAAGTGATAAAACACGCTATAACTATGAATGTTACAAAGATACTAACAAGCAAAGGACCCGGTATGTCGTCCTTGCATACTTCGTGCAATGGGACACCAAACTTCACTTTTTCCAGGCGCCTAGGATAAGGTAAGGAATTGGGATGCCCGCAAGACGTGACCACATTGCTCAATGTAGCAGCTCGGCGATGCATTCTCCTGGCCCAATTACTCATTTTGCCTAATTTTTATCGGGTGTTTCAATTTTGGTTCCTTCAGGAAGAATAATTATTCTTGAGCATCTTGCGCGATATTTACACTAGATACTCAAGTAAATCTTCTGTGTTGAATGATGGACAAAATTTTATGCCGGAATTTTGTATTCAGTTGAATTTTATTTACGGCGATCAAATAAGAAACTATTGAAACGAGCAATGAACGCGTCCATCCGTCGCCGCGATACACCACAGACTATAGAAAAGAATGACAAAATGATAGGGATGTTAAAAAATAATCGATTTTTATTTTAATCGATTTTTATTTTATAATAATCGATTTTTTTTTGTGTCGATTTTTAAAGTTACAAAAATCGATTTTTTTAAATCGATTATAAAAATTACGTATTTAAATCGATTTTCGAAAAACATGATAAAGTTGCTGAAAATTGTAGTTTTTGGGACAACGTAGTCGTTTAGTTATTTAATTCTCGTTTTAAGTACTTTATTTTAATACTAGTGAACTGTAACATAATTAACATTTGTGGTTTTGTGGCATTAATTATTTGTAATTTTACTGTTATCTAAACTTGAAGAATAACGAAAGAGTATTTTATATTACACTATTTGAGACCATACTACTGACATAGTTGTTCAGGATTTTTAAAGATCATTTTTAGTAGGTATGTTATTTTAATACTAACTACTTATGTGATATGTTAGTATAAATATATATTAGTACTAAATCTTAGTTCTAATGTGGTAACTCTGCCTGCGAAGCTGAGGGTCGTGAGTTCGATTCCCACCTCGTGCAAATATTTGTGTGTTGAATACAAATATTTGTAATATGTATAGGTGTTTCTATGTATAATAAGTATGTTTTTACAAATACGAGTATATAAATATTATAAATTACGCTATTTGTATGCCATAGTTGCTAAATTACGACTGGTCTAGTCGGGAAAACGGTGTCTGCCGATTCGGAGAACCCAGGTTCAAAACCACGCACACCACTGTCTTTTCGAAGTCATGTGCGTAATGCCGCTAGCTTAAAACGGTGAAGGAAAACATCGTAAGGAAACCGACATGTACCTAGAACCTTCCAAAGCCATGTGTCATCCACCAACCCGCACTGGGCCATCGTGGTAGCAATAATCTACCACGATGGCCCTTAACACTCTCCTTCAGAGAGAAGGCCCAAGTCCCAGCAGTGGGAACATTTAGTGGGCTTTTGATGATGATGATGATGTCTGCCATAGTACAAGCTTTGCCTAGTTTGGGGTCAGATAGTGATGTGTGTGAATTGTTCACCAGTATTTATCTATTTATATGTAATTTTAATATGAAAAGGATTTACTTTTGGCTTATACAAAAAAATCGATTTTTTCGCAAAAATCGATTTTTTTTTTAAATATAATCGATTTTTAACAAATCGATTAATTTTGAATAAAGAAAAATCGATTTTTAATTAATCGATTATTTTCCATCAATCTAACATCCCTACAAAATGAATCCTTAATCCTTAATGATCTATCATTGTCAACTGCTTTTTTTGTGTGTATTCTCTATGGATGCGCCACTTTCTATCTGCCTGCGTAGCGATTCTGAACCCAGTCGGATTGATCCGACACGGAATCATCTATTCTATGACGGAATCTAACCTCTCGTTCTTTGTCTTATCTGTTTAGAATGACAGAGACAAGAAAAGGATATTCATTCCTCTACTGCTCTACTTAGAAGCCATGTGTCGTTACGGGTTTTTTAGATAACTGAACGTAAACGTTACGCATATCCAAATAGACGGTATCAAAACTATTTATTTTCGTATATCACTGTAACGGGATAAGATTCAGTTTACAATAACCGAACGCGTCAAACATATCTATGCGCCTTTCTTCCTCACACTTATACTACTCTACGTATATATCTCACTCGCTCTAACCGTTGCGATACAGTTATGGTCATAACTTCAAAATCACTACCGATTGCGTTGCACGTTAAGAGCTATAGACTATGTTGCTCGATAAAGCAAGCAATAGTGGTTACAGAATTTTAAAAGCACATAACGATACTTGAAATATAAATAGTTGTAAGATTTTAACATACCGTGTTTTCGTTATGTTATAGTCATATAAATAGCTATACAACGCTTTATGATACATAACGACCATAACTACTACTTAGTACTTAGTCTGTGCTGTGGTCGTGCTGCTGTGTTTGGGCCTGGGCGTGCTAATTTTCGATTCGCATTCGCTTTGCAAAATTTTGAATTTTGGATGAATTGTATGAAGTCTTAAGTTTTGCTTACATTACTCTTCAATTACAAGCTTTAAAATGAGCGATTGGGAAGAAGATCCAGATCCGTCAAAGCCGCGATCAGCGCAGACTCAAAACTTAAATTACCACGCTTCAGGATTTCGTTCAGCTCCTGGTGGCACTCGGGGACGCGGTAATGGAGGTGAAAGAGATAACTGGAGAACACGTGGAACAGCGAACGGGGACGACAATCCGCGTGGTAACAACCGACGCGGTGGAAACCGTGACAATTGGAGCCGAAATGATAGAGACAACAGAGATGACCGGCGTAATTTTCAGAGGCAAGACGGCCCAAAAAAAGTGATTAACGTACCTTCACAAATGGTCGGTAGAATCATCGGCAGAGGAGGATCTAAGATACGAGAACTCGAATCCGAAACTGATGCTAAAATAAAAATTGGCGACTCTGATGGAAATGTTACTGATATTACATTAATTGGATCTCTAGATGCAATTGCCAAAGTGGAAGGCATGATAGATGATCTAATCGAAGATAAGCCCCCTCCGGCTCGAGAACAACGGGATGAACAAAAAACCACTAACGGATCTGGAGAATTTTTGAAAACTAATGAATTTGGTGTTCAAGTTATGGACTGGGAAAAACTGAATGCCCATTATGATGTAAAACAAAAAGAGAGGTGGGATGCACTACCCCCTATAGTGAAGGATTTTTACAAGGAAGACCCTGCTGTCCAGAAAATGCCTATGCAAGAAGTTGCTCGCTGGCGTAAAGAAAATAATGACATCCAAGTAAAGCGAACGTTTGATGACAAGCCAGGTCTGAGGCCCATTCCAAACCCTGTTCGTACATTTGAACAAGCCTTTCAACATTATCCTGAAATCTTGGAAGAGATCTATAAGCAAGACTTCAAAACTCCATCACCTATTCAAAGCCAAGCATGGCCAATATTGCTGAGGGGTGATGACTTAATTGGTATAGCTCAAACCGGCACAGGTAAAACGTTGGCTTTTCTTTTACCAGCTTTAATCCACATTGATGGTCAAAAAATACCTAGAGAGCAGCGTGAGGGCCCTGTTGTCCTTATAATGGCACCTACTAGAGAATTAGCTTTACAAATAGACAAAGAAGTGTCTAAATACACATATAGAGGCATCAAGTCTGTATGTCTGTATGGAGGGGGAGACCGTAAGGAACAGATTAAAGTGGTAGCTAAAGGTGTTGACATTGTCATTGCGACTCCTGGGAGACTCAACGATTTAGTTATGGCGAGACATCTAAATATTATCAACTTCTCCTACATTGTTCTGGATGAAGCTGACAGAATGTTGGACATGGGGTTTGAACCTCAAATTCGTAAATCATTATTTGATGTGAGACCTGATAGACAAACTGTGATGACTTCAGCAACATGGCCCAGCGGTGTTCGTCGACTGGCAGAGTCCTACATGAAGGATCCTATTCAAGTCAATGTTGGCTCCTTAGATTTGGCAGCGGTGCATACTGTAACACAACAGATTCAGTTTGTAGAGGAAGACGACAAGGAATCTGCTTTGTTAGACTTTCTTAACAGCATGGATGAGAATGATAAAGTTATCATATTCTGCGGAAAGAAAGCAACTGCATCACACATATCATCAGAATTGGCTGTAAGAGGAATAAGTTGTCAGTCACTACATGGTGATAGGGACCAGGCGGACAGAGAGGCCGCTTTTAGAAGACATGGTGGAAGGCACTGTCAATATACTAATTGCGACAGATGTAGCATCACGTGGGATAGATATAAAGATTTGACTCATGTTGTGAACTTAGACTTTCCTCGCCATATTGAAGAATATGTGCATAGAGTTGGCAGAACCGGTCGTGCAGGCAGGACTGGTATAGCCTTATCTTTTGTTTCTAGAAAAGATTGGGCACATGCAAGAGATCTGATGAAAATTTTGGATGAGGCAAATCAAGAAATACCAGATGAATTGGTACAAATGGCAGAAAGGTTTGAGAACATGAAGTTGAGGCGAGACAGGGAAGATGGTGGTGGTGGACGCGGGAGGGGTGGAAGAGGAGGTGGTAGAGGTGGACGGGGTAGAGACAGGTGGTAGAATTAGACAATCCTATCAATACTTCTAATTATCAACCCATCTATTATTCAGACTACCAATTTAGTGGAGTTTGAGTCTGATTTTGTTCTTAAACTGGTATAGCAATGACCATATATTATGTGTAATATATAATTGTGTATAAGGCTTTAGGGCCTTTATTCTCTTGTACCTTAAAGCAAAGTTGCACTAGAAAACCAACACAACAATTCTAGTTGGATGAAAAAGTTTAACAACACTCAACAGACTAGATGGTATTATTATACATCCTGATAGTTTGTTTACAACTTTTTTACAACAGAATATGTGTTTCTCGTGTGGTCTACTTGTGCAATTTTAGTCTTAGATGTAGTATGTAGTGATTAAGTTCATTGTTATAATGCTGTGATATAACTAATGTTAATGCAGTTATATATTTTTGAGACTAGTACCTCATTGACAATGTTTAGTTTTGATACTCATTTTGAGTGTTGATTGTATTGAGGGCTGCTTGTTATTTTGTATTTCCTAGTTGTATTGTAAACTTACTTTTAGTTTATTTCCAGCAAAGGTCTTGAACTCTGTAATAGAATATCCTTGGTGTCGACATGTAAGGTGTGTAAGACATCAAGTCACACTGTCTTTAAAAACCTAAATAAAACATAAATAAAAACAATTTGTTTCCTTTACAATAGACGTGTATTTCAAATTCACATTGTTCTCTTCTCCCAACCATATTCAGATAAAGCGTTTACAAGAAGATTTAAAAGTTCCAACAAACTGAATATTTAAAAAGATTTAAAAGTTCAAACAAAGTAGATAACTGGAAATTTTCATTATTAGTTCGGTATCTAACACTTAAATAAATAGTAATTGCTTAATTCTACAAGTGCACAGCTAACAATTTCGTGCGAGGACATTTAATTGTAATTTTTACTTATCGATTACAGCAGTATATCAACTGGTAAGTTAATAGTTTTATTTTTGTATCGTAACATTTTATATATTCGAAAGTACCTACATATAGTCAACGAAATTATATTTCTCCTTCCCAGGAGTCTGAACAAGCACATGTTGATAGAAACAACAATAGTAAATAAATAATAGCAATATATTCACTAACAAACTATACAGGATAGACAAAGGCTTCGCATAATTTATAAGAGTTTAGATGATTTCTAAACGTTTCATTTCTTTGTGGAGTTCTACGCCCATTTTGGCTGGTGAGCGAGTGACGATGACGTTGGCTTTTTAGGGCTTTGATTTTGTCCATAGCACCTCCTTGCCGCCTGAGATGATGGCTCCAGCGTGGCCCATCCGCCTGCCGGGCGGGGCCGTCAGGCCGGCGATGAACGAAACCACGGGCTTCGCTTTCTGACCCTGGAACATCACAACAGATGCGTTAACGACTGTAATGCAAATATAATATGCCTTATTATTTTTCATAAACATCTAACGCAACCAAGGTAAAGTTCTCCAGACACAATCTGCCAATCAAAGTTACAACTTGACAGGAAATTATAATAGATTGTTTGAAACTTGAAGCAATGTATTTTGTTTGACTATGAGTGTAATTTCTAGGTAGATCTGGTTTAAAACGTTTTAGATGTTTACGAAACATTTACGGATGTTTCATAAAAATGTATAGGTAATCAAAATATATCTTGTTGCATGTCAATGAAAAGTAAGAAATTATACATTTGCACTTTATAAATAAATAGTGTTTGAATAGAAAAAAGAACACAATGCAAAAGTAGAAGTTTGGGAAGTTTTGAAAGGGGCGTAATTTTATGAATATATTCAAATAAGTAGGGAGGGTAGGGTAAATAAACTCCTCCTTTTTTGAAGTCTGTTGAAAATACCACGCTTGTTCGCATTCACCGTAAATGACATATGCTACGCGCTTAACAAGTGCTCATGAGATTTTTGGAAATGGTTGAATTTGTATTTTTAAACAAAATAGGGTAGACAGGTTTGGCCGTAAAATACCACTCTTGTAATGTAAATTACATAAATACTACCCTCTTAACAAGTGATCAAGGGTTTATAATATTTATTAATATTTTGAAATATGCAAGATGTAAGTTACAAACTAAAATGTAACTACACTACATAATAACAAAATCGTGATTCAGTACAATACAGTAAATATCATTCCTACTTCATGAAATGGACTAAGTATTCTTGACTAAGTTGATAACGTAAATGTAAATAAGTTGTGTTGTAATAAATTAATAATCTTAGAAATATATGTTCAGCATAGATCAATGCACTATTTCTAACATTCTACATGAAGAAAAACAAATAATAAAATTGTAACTCATTTTCTGTTCGACGGCACGTAGCGACTAATCTTTACCTTGCTCTGTACGGATAGAAAATAAAAGGCGAGTTAGAATTTACTCAAATAAAATCAATGGCTACGCAAAACAAGGTTAGTTCGAGACGATTTTGGAAGAATACACAGAGTTGTATATAAGTGGCAACTATTTACATGATTCTAGGAATTAACTGTCCAAATTATTAGGTGCAATAGGTGCAACTTTAAATGTTCTAAGAAATTCTTCATCAAGCGTTTGCTCAATCGCACCTACGCATTGGTTTTTATGTGTGAGCAGTACATGTGTACGTAGCCTCATAAGGAAGGTAAAGTACACGCTATGCGCGATTTTATTTCGTGCGTTACTTCCGAATAAAGTTTAACATCGAAAGTAGGTACATTTGTCACAATATCGAGATCAAACTACAGAATATTCTTTCACAAATCGTCGAACTAATATTATGCTTCTAATACCAGGGAATGTACAACGCAACACATTCCAAGCGGGCCACCAAAGGGCCGGTCTAATAAGCCCTGCACAAAATGATGCACATAGCATGATGTTACTCAGGGATTAGTGTCACTGGGCTTTCTCGCACTTAGCCTCATAATTTAGCAATCATAACTTGATTAGATTCAGGAATAATGCAGTATTCTAATTGTGACAAAAATGTCGAATTCAGACCATTAAGTTTACAGTTTATTTGTTGCAAATATACCAACATACAAATATTTCCTCTTTATAACATTAGTATAGACATAGAAGAATGGAAAGTGTGGTCAACATTATAATTGATGGCATCAGACTAACCGTGTTGAACTGTGTCAGATATTCAGAGGCCAACTCTTCAGCATTGCCTCAATCTCTCCGATCAGGATGATCCCTTAGTGTTGGGATCCTTGAGGAACACCTCAAGACAATCGATGAAGTCCGTGCCGTTGAACGGGTCACCACCGATGCCGACGCACAGGGACTGCCCAAGACCAGTCTGGAATATAAAAGTAGTAGAACCTATGTAGTTTTTAAGCTAAGTTTCGGTTGGTTTAGTCGGGAAAACGGCGACTGCCGATCCAGAGTTTCCGGAGTCTGGATGGTTTCAATTCCACGCGCACTACTGTCTTTCCGAAGTCATGCGAATAATGTCACTAACTTAAAAATAGTGAAGCAAAACTTCATGAAGAAACGGGCGTCAAGATCCGAGAGAATCTTTCGAGGTCATGTCATCCACCAAATCGCTAGCGCGGTAGATTATGGCCCTGACCCTGACTCTCGCCTTGTGAGGTTGTGAGAGAATGCCCAGAGTCCTTGCAGTCGGAACATTTAGTGGGCGCACGGGCCGCTTAAGCTATAAGCAGTATTTAGCTACTACATCTATTTTACTCATTATTCGAACCCACCGAGTGAAGAGATTCAACCAAATACAAAGACCCAAAGGTGGCAGCAATAACCCACATTCCAGACATATTTACAGTTGTAGGGGTCTTTGCAGAGTCCGACTAGGGAAGTACCAAACCTTTGCTGGTTATTCTACCGCCAATATAGCAGTAATGTGCAAACATTACTGTATTTCGGTTTGGAAGACAATGTTTACAGTGAAATTACAGGGCATAGAGATTAAATATCTTAGATTTATGGGTGACGAGCGCAGTGCAGTGTTAGATAACGATTATGTTCCAATAGCTGCGTGTCACTGTGCTGTTATGGGTAGGCATGTTGCTTACTATCAGGTACATTGTACTGCTATATACTATATAAAACACGACTGAGCTTGTATTTGATATAAGCAGGCAATAAGCACAACCTTACCTTAACCAGAACATCGAGCTTTTTGCCTGCTTATGGTTTTTGCAATGGCCATGGTCCCGAGTTTAACCGAAGATTTCTTATCATTCCCGAGCGTGACGCTAGAATTCAATTCACAGTCCACGAAAAATCTGTCTGAGGCGCGCCAAAAGAAGTTTTCACTTCAAAAAAAGAGTAAGATAAATACTTTACCCTACAACCATCTATATTATCTATTCTATGCTACAACATCGCGATTATTTATATATGATAAAAGGCAAAAGTAATAACTTTAATTAAAAATAAAAGTGGTCAAGTGCGAGTCGGACTCGCCCATGAAGGCTTCCGTAGCAGCAAGTAACATAATACAAAAGTTCTTGTAGTTCGTTGTTACTTTAATCAGTGTTTTAGCAATAGTCACAATTTATGACGTATTAAAATAAAACTACTTACTAGATCTCATTCAAACCAATTTTCGTTGATAGTTTACATGGTACATCATACACTTTTTTTTTATTTTTGTCTCTCTCTTATTTTAGAAGTTAGAGGGGGGGGGGACACTTTTACCACTTTGGAAGAGTCCCTCGCGCAAACTATTCAGTTTAGAAAAAAAATATGTTTGAAACTTCAATATCATTTTTGAAGACTTATCCATAGATATTCCACACATATGGTTTGGATGGAAAAAAATTGAGTTTCAGGTCTAAATAGGTATGGGGGTACACACTTAAAATTATTTTTTTTTAATTTTTTTGCATGATAATCTTAACGCGGTTCGCAGAATACATCTACTTACCAAGTTTAAATAGTATAGTTCTTATAGTTTCGGAGAAAAGTGGCTGTGCCATACGGACGGACAGATAGACAGACATAACGAATCTATAAGGGTCCCGAATTTTGCCATATGGCTACGGAACCCTAACAAACCGACTGCAAAAAATCAACTGGTAAAAAAACATTATGTAATACTATCTAAGGTCACTTGAGTGATTTAGACGAGTCCAAAGATATCTTAGTTGTCAAAATCCATCCAGCCGTTTAGCAGATACGTGGGAATAAAGAAATTTACAAACATACAAGATACGCGCGAAAAACATAACCCTTCTTTCAGTCTGGTAAAAACACTACATAACTGTTATCATATTTAATCATGTTAATGAACTGCCTATCATAATACGTGTACCAAGGTCAAAATTTAGATCGACTTATAGAGAAATCAGAGTCAAGGCAACTATTGCATATTTCATGGTCAAGGTTGCTGATAGAATGGGCAAATCTGCTAATTCGTGACGTAAACACTTGATAATATCTACATACGTAACATTTACATGAGTTTGGATCAATATTTACTTAACGTAATAACATTTCACAGTCTCGTGAATACTTTTTTTACAGGGACTTTGTAATCTTTGGCAAAATATACCATCTGTAATTACAGGTTAGGTATAAAAAAATACTAGTTAGGTAGTAGCCGAGCAATGACAAAAATCTAATAAACGTGTGACAAGAACAAAATTAAAAATTTTGATTAACCCCCGACTACCTTAGATTTGTTATCTGTAGAACATTCTACTAGTCAAGCCCTTTCATTTGATACCCATATTAAGGGAATTGTGAAAAAGGAAATGTAATTCGCCATTTTGTGATAGCGGCCATCTTAGATTTGAAATTTGTCATAGTGCAAAGTATTCTACTAATCAAGCCCTTTCATTTGATACCCATATTGAGGTAGTAGTGAAAAATATTATATAATTCGCCATTTTGTGGTGGCGGCCATCTTGGATTTGAAATTTGTTATAGCGTTTAGTACTCTACTAGTCAAGCCCTTTCATTTGATACCCATATTGAGGTAGGTTGTAAAGAAATATTTTGTCCGCCATTTTGTGGAGGCGGCCATTTTGAATCGATATTAACCAAACATAGCTAAGAACACCCGCACGGGTATTAACTTTCAAATAAAAAAAACCGCATCGAAATCGGCCCATCCGTTTGAGCTCTACGGTGCCACAGACAGACACACACACACACACACAGACAGACAGACAGACAGACAGACAGACAGACCGACAGACAGACAGACAGACAGACATCGACGTCAAACTTATAACACCCCTTTTTTTGTCGGGGGTTAAAAAATACGACTTTCACGTTCGATAAGTGACGTTTTCTACTTTCCTAGATATTTTCCCGTATTTAACCTTTTTTATAGGACCTATTATAGAGGCACGAGACGAGCAGGTCAGGTGGCTGATGGTAAGCAGTATGCCTGCCCAGTTCCCCATAACAGCACAGTGACACGCGACTATTGGAACATGAAAAGGCCAAATCATTACACAGCATGCGCTGCGCTCGTCACGTTAACATATAAGTTGTTTTATCTCCATGTCCTGCAATTTCACTGAAAACATTGTTGAAACTGGTACACTGCTGTTATGGACAGGCATTTTGCTTACCATCAGACACGAGCAGGACATCTGCTCGTCTCGTCAGTATATAGGTATTAAAAACAAGTTAAATGCCGGATAATGTGTAGGAAAATAGAAAAACGTCACTTATGGAATCATGGTTTATTAGTATATTAAATAAGAAATATAAAAACATAGTATATTTGAACAAAATCATGATACCAGTTTTTTATAAAATCCCGTTTAGATACGTTATTTATACAGGACAACAAGAACAAAATTAAAAATTTTGATTAACCCCGACTACTTCGGAATTGTTATCCGTACAACATTCTACTAGTCCTTTCATTTGATACCCAAATTAAGGGAGTTTTGAAAAAAGAAATGTATTTTGCCATTTTGTGGAAGCGGCCTTCTTGGATTTGAAATTCGTCGTAATGGAAAGTATTCTACTAGTCAAGTCCTTTCATTTGACACCCATATTGTGGTAGTAGTGAAAAAAATAATATTATTCGCCATTTTGTGGTGGCGGCCATCTTGGATTTGAAATTTGTTATGGTGTATAGTATTCTACTAGTCAAGCCCTTTTATTTAATACCCATATTGAGGTTGGTTGTAAAGAAATATTTTGTCCGCCATTTTGTGGAGGCGGCCATTTTAGATCGATATTAACCAAACATAGCTAAGAACATCTGCACGGATATTAACCTTCAAATAAAAAAACCGCATTAAAATCGGCCCATCCGTTTGAGCTCTACGGTGCCACAGACAGACACACACACACACACACACACACACACACACACACACACACACACACAGACAGACAGACAGACAGACAGACAGACAGACAGACAGACAGACAGACAGACAGACAGACAGACAGACAGACAGACAGACAGACAGACAGACAGACAGACAGACAGACAGACAGACAGACATCGACGTCAAACTTATAACACCCCTTTTTTTGGTCGGGGGTTAAAAAGTTGTGTATTAAAACCCTATGTATTCTTCCAGACTTCTTTTTTTTTAACTTTTATAGGTTTACACTTGACCACCATCTCGCCTGATGTTAAGCGACGATGCGGTCTACGATGGAGCGTGTAGACACAGCCTAGACTATAATCTACTTGTGTTCCTAAATCCGATTCGTTCATACTTTCCTACGTGATGGAGCAAAAAACATCCAAACATTGACATTTGTATAAGTAAGACGTGTCTTTATATATAAAAATGTTATGTTGGTTTGTGTACGCTTCAAAAACTCAAAAAGTTCTGCACCGATCGAGCTGAAATTTTACAATGATATATAACTTGCATCAAGGATTGTTTTATCTAATTTTTGCATCACAATGTGCTACAGCAAAGCGTGGCAGGGTACAACTAATCAATAATAAATGTTTCACTTCTGAATACTGATTAATTCAGTTTGTAAGAAACAAAAGAAAATTGTAGGTAGTAATAATGTATTTTCTCAGCCTTTCAACCAACCAACTGTTAGGCAATTTTGCTTTACATGGGGTTGTTCAACTATTACCTAAGCACTATAGGGGGAAGGAGGGTGCTTACTTTTGATGACAAGGAGTAATTGCAATAAAGCTGCTTGCCTATGTAATGCTTCAACGGCCCCCATATACCTTTATATTTACCTTGATACTTGTCCAACCGCATTAATCCTCGAGGACACAGACAAGTCATAATATAAGATAAGAATGAAAGAAGATAACAGACATAAATGTTAACAATCGTCACAAGATCAGCATTCAGTTTTTTATCAAAAATTTCAATTTTTTTGCTAATAATAACTTTCCTTAATTTAAATTTAGAGATTGTTTTTTTTTATATCAAACTCAAGAATTAGATTTTTTGAAGTGAAATTTTTTTTTGGTGCCACAGACAAATTTTTCGTGAAATGAAGAATAAATTTTAGAAGAAGAACTTGATGACAAATCGTAAAATAAAATTAAGCTACTGTCACTCACACATGGATGGGAAAAACCGATAGAAACTCACTTTCAATGTGGCAGTACGTATCAATAGCGCCCCGGGATTCCGCCCACGTAATTTCCTTTGCGGTAATTTTCCCACAAAAAAAAACACAATTACATTCCATTCCATTTTAATTAATTTCCAGAGTGTATTCAAACTATCGAAATTATACTATGTGTTGGACTGAAACTGTTAGGCGCAGCTATTTTGACCAAGAACGGATTGGGTTGAAATTTGGAACATAGATTATAGCCACGAATAGGCACGCAATAGAGGCCACTAGAGCTTTACTGCTAAATACAAAAAAAGTGTTAAAGTCTAGTGTAGATAGATAAAACTCTTTATTGCACTAAATTAAACAAAACTTATTATAAAAAAGAAAACATAACCAAAAAATTTAGAAACATTTGGCGGCCTTATCGCTAAAAGCGATCTCCTGCATGCAACTGTGGTATGGAAAGGCATTAAAAATAAAGGTAGGAAAAGGAGTAGGTTAGTGTTTTATAAAAGAAAGTTGCCAGAGTGGGGTTTGTCCCGATGGTTACGATCTTCGTGTCTTCATTTCTAGAATGAATGGGTTTTTGAAGTGAAAACTTCTTTGGGCGCGCAACAGACATATATTTCGTGGGCTGTGAATTCGATTCTAGTGTCACTTCGAACAGGACATTTTCGGAGTAACTTCACTTCATGCCAATTTTTTTTTCTAGTTAAGCACACTTTATTGTAGACTGCATTGTTGCTTAATATCAGGCGAGACGTGGTTAAGTGTATTTGTTTTGTTATGCTGTAAATGTAGGCTGAATGTGCATTCTGGCTTTGATGTAAGGGCATGATAGTCAAAAATTAATAAATAAAAGTGTTACAGTAAAAACAACTTACCAAACTGGTCTGGTGGCAGGCCTCGTAGGTGAGGGTACCAGACCGCGAGACGACGCCGATCATGCCCTGCTTGTGGACAGCGGCGGGCATGATGCCGATTTTGCAGCGTTCGGGCGCGATGATGCCGGGGCAGTTGGGGCCCACCAGACGAGACTTGTTCTGCCTGAGCAGGCGTGTTTCACACGGACCATATCCTGGAAAAATTTATATTTATAATTAAATACTGAATATTTTTCTCATAAAAAACCAAAGTACCATTTTATTTTAAAATTAACTGTTTGGAATAAGATTTATGCTGATTCTTATAACTTTTTGATGTTGAGATTTAACCAATTTTAAGTTAAATAGGACCTGGCAAGTTCACCCTTTGACACATTTTTTTATTTCCTAATTGGTACAGAATCACAACATATAAGCAAACCAAAGTCAAATAAATTTCTATTAACAAAAGTTCTACAAACAAAAGTGCAGTCAAGAGTTCCCTGATAAATGTTACAAAAACCACTTCGAATATACACAATTTAAGTTGAATTTTGTTATCAAATTTGTATTAATAACTTTAACTTTAATAACTATTATTCATATTCGTAGGCGGGCTATTTTCCGTAACTCGACGTCTCGATGCGCCTATTGTGCGTGTGTGGGAAGTAGGGTTCACTCCTGCCATCCCAGCTCCAATAGGAAGCCCAGCAGCGTCTTCACGTTGCCGCATGCTTCGCGCTTTACTAACTTTACTATAATGATATATGGCAAGATCTAGCACCCAAATTACCCTATAATAAAACTGTACTGGTTTGTAGCAATTTTCAGTATTATAGATGTATCCATCTTTCCTTCTACTATTCCTTATACTCATATAATGAATATATATCCAATTCCTTATATTCATTCTATGATTAACTGGAAAAGGTCACTCTTGGAAATACCATTGCCAGTTGCTATTTTACTTTAGGTTTTTCGGCATTCGTTTTTTTACAGAGCCCTACAAAAAATAAGATTTAAAAACAAAATATTTGAGAATACTAACATGTTGTGGCACCCCCTCAGTGATGCAAACAATAAGTGGAACTTCGGCTTCAATAGACTCCAAAATGGCTGCGGCAGCCCCAGGCGGTGGCACATAAATCACTGAAGCATGTGGCTGTACCTTGTCCATTGCTTCCCTTACAGTTTTGAATACAGGCTTGCCGAGATGCTCAGTGCCTGCCTTCTTCGGAGAAACTCCTCCCACAACGTTGGTGCCATAGTCCAAAGCCTGTTGGCTGTGAAAGGTACCTTGTTTACCAGTGAACCCTTGCACAATGACCTTGGTTTCTTTGGTAAGAACTAGGTTCTTCCGTGTCTCATGGTATGGAATGCTGCTCGATTGCCTCACATTGGTGAGTTTAAGTCCATCTAGAAAAGTATAAGCACCACAGTTATTACTACCAAAGTGTAATAAAAAAAGGCCAACACATGCTGCAGACTCATGAATATAGAATAGATATAAATATTAATTACAAAGATATGGATACCTAAGTTCTATATAGAAATTAGAACTTGGATAGGTCTAAGATTAGCTCTAAAATGTTAAATATCAATCATAATTAAATATTAATTCTGACAAAAACATGAACACCTCACCTCATATTTGAGGTGACCAAAATTATATAATAAAAAATATTTCTAAACTATCTACTACAAGTAAATTAGTTTATGTTGTGTGTCCAAGTTTGTTCAATTCATACTTAAGTGAAGTTTTTTAATAGATTAAGAAAATCAGAGACAGAAAAAAAATATTACTCAGGACTAAGTATTTATTACTGGAAAGTGTTTTAGGATAAAATGCAAAGGCTACTCTGTAAGCAGACAGATTTAATTTTTAGTAGTTTAATCATTTTCAGTACTGGGTTCAATTAAGCTTGAGTATTTCTTTGCTCTGCTTTATTAAAACATATGTACAATACATGGTACAGTAAGTAATACATCAATAAAGTACTAAGAGCAATGAACTAAAATGTGAGGTAATGTACATAGAAAATTAAAACTTATAGTAATTTATGTTTTCATTCTTACAATAATAATAATAAATTAGTTACTGTACACAGTACAGTAGTATAGCACCTACTACAGTACACAGATTTTTTTGCAAAATGAATTAATAATTTAATTGGCTAACAGACATTAACCAATTAAATTATTCTGTTAATAATTAAATTATTGTAAATGTAACTTTTTATTTAATTAAATCAAATTACTGTATAATTCAACTATATTAGTGTTGATCCATTGATACAATAATATTTGTTTGGTACTTATAAAATAAAAGGAAAGCTTTGCCAAAATAAGAAAAAATCTTAATAATATTGATTAAAAAAACAAAATGTTTTCTTCTTTGAATGCACAAACAGCAAAAACATCATAAATATGATAATGAGTTATCTTCAAGGAAAAATGAACTTTGTAACTGTAGTAGAAATGTTGATAACAGTTGCTGGCAATGTTGTTTTTATAACATAAGTTTGAAATATCAGCCCTGATAAAAGATGTTAGATAAATGTTACGCCATCTAAGCATAGTAACTGGACTTAAAATAACAATGATGCAGGGAAGAATACAGATGTGTTCAATCAATAAAATGCTACCCTATCAACAGTAATGACAGTACCAAAGGTCAACTCTATTGATCCAGATGAAAACAGTAATGTTTTAATTTTTGTTCTTATACTATTTAAACTAGGCAAATTTACTATTAGCTAATATTATACTAGTGAAATGTGAATGACAAAGTTATCAAACTGGGAATAGAAATGATATTTTTAGATGAAGGTCTCGGTTACCGAGACCTAATGAATATGACATTGAAACTACGTAACCATACTATTTACATACATTTTGTCAATGGTCATGACCAACTAATTACACGGTTATTACGGCTAGTAAGAAATAAAATAATATATTTATTGGTGTAAATCAAAATGCAAGGTTATCTAGGTTATCGGAGACCATTGAACCAAAACATATGGTTAAGATTTTTTCAGTGTGGGGTTAGGTTGTAATATGTCTGAGATATTACCTTTCAATCTAAACAAAATCCGTGTTGGAACAGCCATTGTAACTATTGAAATAAAATTTGGAAAAGGGAAGGACGAAAAATAATTTCGTGACACTGACAGTGTACGCTGCCAGCCATTACGTAACTGACGAAATATGACAATGACTTACACGCGATTTGAATTATTTATTTTTTACTTAAATTTTACCATCACCTTTATTTTGCTTGTTTCCAAAATTATGATATTATGTTTCAATTATTATAAATTATATAAAAACAATCAATTTTTTTTAGTGAAAACTTCTTTTGGCGCACCACAGATTTTTTGTGAGCTGTGAATTGACCTAATGCGACACGCTCGTACTCGAGACCTGGCTATGGTTAGAAGCATGGAAACTATGTGGATGAAACCGGAGGGCGCTACTAGTCTGACATAAACCTACAAAGCATTGTTGTCTAAATTAGTATTCTAATGACCATCTATAGTAGCAGCGCCCTCCGGTTTCTCCCGCATAGTTTCCAAAGTGAGCTATCAAATTTTGAGTTACATATAAGTTTTCACATCTATCAGCACATCGGCAGTCTTAATGACAGCGAATTTTTTTTAGTGATGGGCCACTATGCACAGATTTTTGCGTGTGAATGAGCCGTTTTCCGACGAGACAAAAATAGTTCCAACGAACGCAATAGATGGCGATAGTGTAGACTCAAAAAGATTTGTCTCTACCATAGACTCTCAAAAGTGTAATATCTATGAAGCCCCTCCCAATGATCAGGGAAAAAGTGTAAATCGAAATTATTTGTGATAACTAAAAATTTTGGAGGTTTCCCAAACACATCACTTATTTTAGATAAATTATAATTTTATTCTCAGTTCAGCTGATGTGTTTGGTTTGTTTACCTTCTATAAACCCTAAATACTCGAAGAATTTTTTTTATACTAAAACAATTTTTCTTCTTTTTTAGTGTTAAAATATTGGGATATTGGGAATAAAAATAGTCAATTAAATTGATAATGTAATAAAAATCGTTGCTAATCACATTCGATTTTCAATAAAAATCTTTAAAACTCTCGATGCAGAGACACAAACTAAGCAAAAGTAAAAGGAAGATTAAAACAAATAAATAGCAACATTGATCCGCAAATATTTATCAACGGCTGAAGGACTAGTATCCAATGTTATCCATGGCCAAGAATAAATAAAAAAATAATAGTGTTGCGACATTAGTTAACAAACGACGAGTATAAAGAACCGCTCCTTAAGTTTTAGTGAACTATGCGAATTAGCTCATCGATTATCTTGTTCCGTGACCGTTATTTTTCGGCGATCCACTATTGTCCAGTAATGCCGCATGGACAACTGACTGATTTAGTTCACTCTTACCCGAATTGTATTGAAGTTATACTTCTTTAGGCGCGTTATGAAAAAATGATGAGAGTGAAATTTAAAGATGCGCGCGCACCTGTGACACAAAATTAACAGTATGAAGTTGTCTGCTAGGGTGGTTCGATTTTCATACTAATCTATTTGACCATTCAGACGCGAAGACGTGCGACGTTGCCAGCTCGTGACATACGCGGGTAACGCGCTGTTGCCGCTCTTCTCTGTCAACTTTGCTCAGCTGGCTCAGCTCACGAATCAAATAAATTATTGAAAGATTGGACAATGTATTGCCAGTATTTGAATGTTATATATTGGATAAATTTTCGGTGGCGATAAATTTAATAAAATAAAAGAAGTATAACTTCTCACGCGCGTACATAAGTACACGCACCCATTTTCTTACGTATTCAACGATTTTATTAGACTTCGTATTATGTAGTGAACATTTCTTTAGCATCGTTGTGATTTGAAAATCAATGAAACGAAAAAGCGACAGTAAAAAGAAAGTTAAGCATTTTTAAAGTATCACTTCTACCACGTATTTTTTTCTAGATACAGATTGTCAAGACATTTTGAAGAGATAAACGCAAAGAAATGATGGATGGCGCTCATGTTACGTCTAACATAACTGAACATTTCTATCCAAATCTAAGGTTTTGACAATTTCCGTATATTGAGATAGGTGAAATTTTTAAATCATACAATTTATAGTTCTCTTGAATTTAATGCATGTTCACAAAGCGTTTCCGATTTAACAGATGTTATTAAGCAAATTATGTTTATTGCAGCCGAAGGTCGCAAAAAAAACCAATTTACTTTTAAACTAATTTAATAAAAATGAAACTACAATTATAATTAAAACTAAAAATGAATTGATTCGATCGAAGTTTGATCTAAGAATGCGCTTCGCGGCGGGCCGGCCGCGCAGGCAGCTTCGGGTGTCGCGGCGTGGTCACGTTCCCACGGCACGTTGCGCTGACGCCGCGATTCCTGCTGTTGCTCGGAATTGAGGTTGATGCCGACGTAGCTATTCCTATACATTAGGGTGGCGTAACACCTCCCCCCGTAGAACAGCGACTGTTGAAGACCTTTGTTGTAAACGGAGCTGAGGGTTGATTCGGGGTTGGCTCAACCATCGTTGTAGTCGGTGTGGCGTAGACATCTTGTAGCTGGAGTTGTCCTTGGTAACTGGACTGGCTCGGCGAATTATCTAATTTCCTTTGGCGGTGTCTGCGATAGTAAAGGCCACATATTATTAATATTACACCTATCAATACCACATAAAGTGGGATAGTGGTATGATAGAAGCCATAATCGACATCTTCAATTAGTTTCACCGGCGACTGCTTGGAGATTCTTGTGTTCAGTTCATGAAGGCTTTTCAGGCTGATGGAGTTCAAAGTGATTTCAGGTGCGGCCACTGAAGTGATGATGGTGTTATTCGGCAGGTCCATTAGCTTTAGTGCTTGTCCTTTCAGACGATCCTTACTGTTGGAGATCGTAAACTGAGGCGTCTCTAGGTAGCACTGCTGCGGAATAATGGCTAGGTAGCTACCTTGTACAGTCTCGTATACATGTCGGTCGCATGAGAGATGAATCTTAGTTGGATGGGGAAAGCTGATAGTGTAATGCTTTTCGTCTAACTCTTCATATGCGGGATTCTCGAAGGCCACGGTGACTGGGTTGCAGAGGGGACTCCGCTGCTGCGTCTCGATGAGGTGGTGTATGCAGTCTCCAGATGTTCGGCTTTGCGGGTTCTTGTTCGCGTCGCATAAGTACCACTTGCTGGTCTTCGGGCATTCTGCCTCTATGTACCTGAATTGTTTCTCATGGATAGCCAGGAAGGGATATGGGGGAAATAATATTTGATTATACATATTGGGGACTATAGATAGTTTATAAAGGTCATAAATGGATGACATGACGATAGGAAATTTAAAACTATAACTATAGTATTACCTACATAATATGAACCTATTTTAACTATATCGAAATACTCTCTATTATCTAACTCTAACACCTTATCTCTGCCATATAATATGCTCAACTTGCTAATTACAGCTCGTAGTGCATATAAATCTAAAACCGAATGATGTAAAGTGGAAGTCCTGATGAACGCTAGAATATTTTGTAATTTAATTATTTCAAACGAAATTGCTTCAACATTGTCACTCAATATCATTAAAATTTGAGCAAAGTGTGCGTTTTTAACTAGATCGTCTTCATTTGTTGCTTCACTATTGCGAATTTTGCTAATTAGGCCAACCATTTTGTTTTGGTTGTCGATTATACTGTTAATAATTTTTGAATATTGTAAAGTCCAGTTTTAGAAATACTTATATGGTTGTTGAATTCATTTGCCAAATGATTTTGATTTTCCTGAAGGGATTTTAGAGCCTGATTATAATGCTCTGCATCTGTGTAGTCAAGATTCCCTGTAACACTTTTTATTACGGAACCGAGACCATCTATCAGACCTCTTTTTACACGTTTTGACTCAAATGTCTCTAGTTGTTCTAACACACTGTTTAGTAGATTTTTAAGGTATGTAATATGAGGCTCGTACAGAGACCTAGTTTTATTGTTAAAGTCAGGGCTAATAGAGTCTAGTTGTTCTTTAACGGAACTAATTTGGTCTCTCAAATCCTCTAGATTTATATGTTGTAGAAAGGAATGGTAGTGGGTTATGATCCTAGCAGGACCTAACTTGAAGGGTAAGATACCGGGGCCGTCATTGAGGCTTTCAAGTTTTATGTCCTGCGTTAGAGTTGGTTGCAGGATCAGATGGAGAATCAGGATCAGTCTGGAACAATTGGTTAGATTTAGGGACTCTCTTTAACCTATTTTTGGCTATAGGACCTCTTCTTCTTTGTGTAGATGTGAATAGGGAGGTTAGCCATTACTACGTCATGAGTATATCTAGGAGCTAACTTCTGTCGTGATGCGACTGGATTTTTAACAAAAATCTGTTGCTCTGGGGAATAGTCAGTTTCTGGTTCCCGGTTTTGTTTCGGTTCTCAGTCAAGTCTTGACGCGAGGCGTTAGAGAGTTCGTGAAATTCTTTATACGCTATGGTCATTTTGTCTTTGTGGCTTGTAATGTATTGCTGTAATAGTTGCGAGGATATGTCAATGTCAAACGGGTCTCTAGGGTCAAAATGTCCAGTTATGACCTCAATTGGTTTACATTTAGTGAGGCTATGTATACTACTGTTATATGCAAGTAAGGCATAGGGCATTAGGTTTATAACTGATTCAGATTTATGGTTGATTTTAAGTATGCGAAGGTGTTCCAATATCGTTGAATGGAATCTCTCCACTATACCGTTTTCGTTTGGTGCATGCGGAGCAACCCTGTGGTGGTGAATTTTATGGATACGCAAAAACTCTGCCATTAGTTGGTTGGTGAACTCGGTACCATTGTCTGTGACTATAGTCAATGGTAGTGAGTGATGATGTGCTAAAGCTAAGAAGGGCTTGTACTACGCTAACTGCGGTCCCGTCTCTTAGGTAATAGGCTTGGGCGTATTTAGAAAATGCGTCAACAATTGTAAGGAACTTTTCACTCTCTATTGTCAAAAGGTCTAAGTGAACTAGTTCAAAGGGCTTAGTAGCTGGTGGCACTATTTTAAATTGTTGTTTTATAGGGTTACGGTCGTATTTGGCTCGACCGCACACTGTACACTCATTTATAAATGTAGTAATATTTTCTCTCATATTTGGCCAAAAGTACTTATGTGAAAGGGCTAAGTAGCATTCGTTTATACCGCGGTGGTTGGTCTTACCATCGTGGTACTTGTTAATAATTTCCTGTTGACGGAGGTACTCCTTAACATTTTCTAGTTCCTTTTAGTGAGTGTCAGGCTCATGGATGAGCTTTTGAATGCGCTTTGGATAACAGGTATAATTTTGTATAACGCTAAAGGCGGATTTATTAGCAACCCAGTTTTGACTTTAGGGTGGACGTACTCTTTGATAGCATTAATTACATCCTCCTCAAGGTTAGACTCAGATATTTGAACGGATGTGCGTGTGTGAGTTGCAAATGGTTTTGAGACGATTGGTCTGCCTTTTATGTCACCTACGACATTTAGAATTAGTTGCCTAGTAAACCTATTCAAGGGGTCGTCTGAGATAGGGACTTCAAAATAGGGTTTTCAGCGCTAGAGTGAATGGTTTCGGTAGTTGAACCAGACACTGATCTATTTGACGGAGGGACTTCGTCAAAACTGTGAGCTGTTATAGTGGTAGATCCTGATCTAGATAAGGGTTGTTCAGAAGGGTTTGCAATAATAGAGCTGACATCTTCGTTGATGTTAATTTCTACTCTCGACAAAGCATCGGCATTTGTATTAGCCTTGCCTTGCTTGTATACTGTGGTGAAATTATATTCACTTAGCTTAAGTCTCCAGCGTGTTAAGCGAGACCCTGGCTCTTTTAGGTTCATAACCCATTGCAATGGTTTATGGTCTGTAACAATTTTAAACTGTCTTCCAAACAGATAAGGGCGGAAATATTTAGTTGCCCATACGATAGCTAAAAGCTCCTTTTCTATTGTACTGTAATTTATTTCACTAGAGTTCAAAGTTCTTGATGCGTAAGCTATGGGTTTATCGCTGCCTATCGTTCCTTGTGATAAAACAGCGCCTACGGCGAAGTTCGATGCATCCGTGGTTAGTACAAAGTCCTTAGTGAAATCAGGGTATTGTAGTATGGGGTCATTCGTCAAAAGTAATTTGCATTTCTCAAAGCACTCTACATATTTCTGGTCTAACGAAATTTTACTTCCTTTTGAGACATTGGGTTAGAGGTTTAGTCACACGTGCAAAATCTGGGATGAATTTTCGATAATAGCCAAGTAGTCCGAGAAAACGTTTGATTTCAGTGGTTGTTTTGGCAGGGGATACCTTTGTATTGCCTGTATTTTATTAGGGTTAGGTTTGACACCCTCGTTTGAAATGACATGGCCTAAAAACTCAGTCTCTAGCTTCAAAAATTCGGATTTGTCCATTTGAATTTTGAAGTTAGATTCGCAGTTTTTGAACACTTTCTCCAGATTTAGGATGTGTTCCTGGAGTGACGTGCTAAATACAATGATGTCATCGAGATAGACAAGGCATACCTCATTCTGCAGGTCTTTGAGAACATTGTCCATCACCCGTTGGAATGTGGATGGAGAGTTCTTTAACCCCATGGGCATTCTTAAGAATTCATAGTGCCCGTTCTCTACGTTAAATGCAGTTTTATGTATGTCTTCTAAATCCATTTCCACCTGGTAGAACCCACTTGCTAAATCAAGCGTGGTGAAATACTGACATTTGCCAAGTTTGTCAAGTACGTCAGTTATGTTGGGAATTGGGTACTTGTCATCAACCGTTTTCTCATTAACTTTTCTAAAGTCCACAACAAGACGCCATTTAACCTTGCCTGAAGCGTCGGCCTTTTGGGTACAATCCAAATTGGAGAGCTCCATGCAGAGTCGGAAGGTCTTATAATATTTTGTTCCAACATTTTATTAATTTGGTCTCTAACTTCTTGTCGGTGGACATAGGGGTATCTATAAGTTTTTGTATGTACTGGGATTTCATCGGTGGTTCTTATTTTATGTTTTATTTTGTTGGTGAATGTTAAAGATTCTCCTCAAGATAAAACACATCAACATAGGCCGCGCATAAGCGTTCTAAGTTAACGCGTTCTTCCACATTTAGATGTTTAGTGCGGAGGCGGAAACAACTTCACTAACGCGATTCGGTAAAATTCCAGTACGTTCACTTTCGATGTTAAATATCTCGGCTTCTACCGGTCTATCCATAGCAAAAATAATGTCGTTAGATGTGGGGTTAGTAACTTCTACCCAACCGCGGTTATTTTCAACTGTGGTTAAGCAATCGGAAATGAGACAATTACAAATAGTCTGAGTTTCAACTACCACGTCTCCGTCTAGTGAATTTACTGGTAGCCTAATTAATTTGGAAGAGTTGGCTGGAATAATTTCCTCATAAAGATTAGCGTTACGAGAGTCATACATCCGAATAGGTATCTCAGCATTACGAGTAACCAGAACTTTACTACTAAGGTCTATTTTAGAACCCCACACGTCAAGTAAATCAAAGCCAATTAGTCCATCAAAGTAATTGTGGAACTTGTACACGAATAACGTAATGTCATCTTGCTCACAGAATTCCGAGAAACAAGGTAATGTTATCGAGTAATCGTTCTTACTCGTGGCGTGTACATTTGTCACCTCAAAAGGGTCGTAGTTCAGAGGGACATCATTGAAATATTTTTCGACAGCGTCTGGGCTTATAAAAGACTGATTAGCGCCCGTATCAATTAAAAGTTTTAATGGTGGGTTAGATATTTGAATGTAACCCAGCTGTCTTTGGATGTGAAAGTTCAATTCTATTTTGGCTTTTCGCACTTCGACTCCTGTTGAAAATTTGTATCATTTACAGGAGGGATTGTTCTACTTCTCTAAAATTACCGATTCAGCATAGGGCTGAGGCTCTGGGTAATACCCATAGTCGGTATAGTCATAGTAGGGGTAATAGTACTGTTCTTCATAATCGGTACAATATGTGTCGTGGTCAGGGTAGTTAAAGTCGCACTCGTTATGGTTCATTTCGCGAGTTTTAAAGTAATTAGTCGGGGCGGATTCCCGAATTTCCGCCAATCGTGTCCCTGCATAGTGGGTGGTAAAGCTCTAGGAACAAAATGACTGACCCCGCTCATCGGACGAGTTTGGTTGCCGAATCTATATTGCTGTTGAGGCCTATTATTCATAGAAAAGTTATTTTGTTGGTTATTGTAATTTGGTGGTGGAGCACGCATCATCTGCTGTGTCCTGGTTAGGCCACGAGGCTGTTGTACTTGGTTTGGGTAGCTAGGTCTCCAACCTTGAGGAGGTTGAGTCAACATTGGCATTTGCCGCGATGGACCGGGCATATTAAAATTCGGCTGTCTAACAGGCATACCGAATGTCATGGGCTTGGGAACAAAAGTGTTTAAGGGTAAATTTTGTGCAAATTGTGACGGTTGATGGTATTCCTTTTTAGGACCACTACCATCATTGCGCTGTTGCAAATACAGCGTATTTAACTCCTCTTGGACAAATTCCAACGCCTTCTCCATAGATTCAGGTCGCATACAGCGTATCCTGCATCCTAGGGATCTTTTAGACCTCTTAAATATGCCTGAAGGGTTAGTTTTTGGTACAGTGTACGTTTAGCCTCAATAGTAGATGGAATATGCTCGTGTAGAGTCACATACGTCATAACTGTGCTAAAAAGATTTTGACAGCGCTCGTAAAATTCCTGAGGTGTACTAGACCCTTGGGTCTGTAGGGAAAGGTCACTATACAGAGCAGTTTCATCGCGATGGTCTGCGAAATTGTTAATAAGGGCACCCGAATACCCTGCCAGGTTTCCGGTATGCCATTGGCGTTTATCAATCTAGACGCGGGTCCCGTGATTTTATTTAGTATTCCGTTAGTGAGGGCTAAGTTGGATAGTTCGTGCCCAGGCTGCGGATTCACGTGAGCTATAATTATTTGATCACACAAATTAATGAACCGCGTAAGGATATGCGGGTTCCCGTCGAACTCGGGTAACAGTCTAAGTGACTTGTAAATGACATCTATATTGTCATGCGCGGATGGAGCTAGGGCCTGAGGCTGAGGTTGAGCTTGGGGCTGCTCCATTTCTTCTAGATTTCTACTCGCGTCAACTAAATTAAACCTATTATACGACCTACTTCTACCTACTCTAATGTCCTTAATTTTCCTCGGATGGAAAATTTTGGAAAAATTAAATTAATCTAACACAATATATGAGCCTGGAAAAATCACACAGTACACATATAGCACACACAAAATTTACACAGAAATAAATGACACAGTATAAAAAGAAATTACACACAAAAAATTTAAATGAAAGAAAATAAAATAAAATATGGGTTCAATAAAATTAGGATGGAATAAGGCTAAAGGAATAAGGACTGAGAAAAATTCAAAGCACTTACAACATGGTCTCCTTTTTGCCGAATCAATGTCTGGATTCCCTTCGACTACAACCGTAAGTTCTTTTATTGTAAAAAGCCGCGATTTTAGTGACTTTACTTTACAATCCTACCGACTGCGCCAATTATGTTTATTGCAGCCGAAGGTCGCAAAAAAAACCAATTTACTTTTAAACTAATTTAATAAAAATGAAACTACAATTATAATTAAAACTAAAAATGAATTGATTCGATCGAAGTTTGATCTAAGAATGCGCTTCGCGGCGGGCCGGCCGCGCAGGCAGCTTCGGGTGTCGCGGCGTGGTCACGTTCCCACGGCACGTTGCGCTGACGCCGCGATTCCTGCTGTTGCTCGGAATTGAGGTTGATGCCGACGTAGCTATTCCTATACATTAGGGTGGCGTAACAAGCATTAGCCACCAACAACACAACAACAATAACAAATAACAACAATAGCAAATGACAACAATCGCAGACATCTACGATCTGGTAGCAAAAGCATAAGCAGCCCACTAATTGATCCCACTGCTAGGACTCAGAGCCTTCTTTTGCAAAGAGAGAGTCAAGACCATAATCCATCACGCTGGTGCAGTGTGCATTGCTGTATGACACAGTCATGACCTCGAAGAATTCTAGGCACATGTCGGTTTCCTCACGAAGTTTTCCTTAAGCGTTTTAAGTTAGCGGCATTACGCACATATTTTTGAAACGATAAGATCCCAATCGGCAGTTGCCATTTTCCCGACTAGACCAGCCGGAACTTGTCTCAATTCACGTGAAATTTTAGTATTTTACATAACATGAAATAGTTAAATATTGGAACGCAGTATGAATGAAAAATTGCAATATTGTCTTCTAAAATATTTGAAAAAGTCCGAACGGACGAAAGATAGGAGCGAACTAGTTCGACACAGGTATGCGAGCTAGGTTCAGTCAGTCCAGTCCCAGTAGTCTCCCTCACTATCTGGCTCAGTGGCTTTTGATATTGACATCGCAATCTAAAATTTACAAGCGCCTCCTATCGTCGTCTTTTCGAACCATTTTTTTTAACTCGTCGGAAAACGCCTCATTGACCTCAAACGTCACGTTCGTAAATTATAGAAATCTTCAGATGAATTCGGGATCATGGTTATCTAGAAATGCTATAATTACGCATTTCTACATGGCCATGGGGTGTTACCATGGTTACCATTATTACACATCTAACCATAACACATAAAATATCATATACATGATGACGCTTTGAAGATTTATTCAAGAGTAGCAACGTCCTCCGGTTTCACCCGCATGGTTTCCAAAGTGAGCTAACAAATTCTGAGTTATTAGTTTTCACTTCAATCACTAGTCCCTATGACTGCCATTTTTTTATCATTCGCTTAAACTTCCGTTTGCTTTGATCCTGGTCCTGGTCAGCACTAGCACTTTCGTGTTTTGTATTCTGTAGTGTTCATTGTCAATGTCAACGTCAATGGCTGTAGTGTCTGCTTTGTTGACGACTTACGACGTGACGTGTACTTCGACTACTTTGCCAGTGTTATTCATTGTTTTTGTTGGGATTTTATCATTTCTACCTTAGCGACATGAAAAATTCTTGCAATAAAGTGAACCCGCGTATAGATAGTTAGTTAACATAGCACACCTAGAGCCGGCTCTTATAAAGCTACGCGGCGTTGCAATCGTTACGTGCCATATCTACCGGATAACTTTTTTAGAATTAAACAATAATTCAAACAAATAAATCAGCAAAATGTGTGGAACTGATAAGAAGTTGGGAGAAATAAGGGCGCTAATTTTAGTCGGAGGCTATGGGACTCGTTTGAGACCTTTAACTTTGAGCAGACCTAAGCCTCTGGTGGAATTTGCTAACAAACCTATCCTTTTGCATCAAATAGAAGCTCTAGTTGAAGCTGGAGTTACTCAGGTAAGGATATAAAACCCCGTTTTTACTTATATAGTTAATAGTATTGCCAAATTAGTTTTGACCAATTATGTATTCAATAATATGCAAAGAAAAGTCCTAATGATTATAAATAGATATTATACTTTAACAGGTGATATTGGCAGTATCATACAGAGCTGAAGACATGGAAAAAGAATTGACAGAGCAAGTGTCCAAACTTGGAGTATCATTGACGATTTCTCATGAAACTGAGCCTCTAGGCACTGCCGGACCATTGGCATTGGCAAGAGACCTCTTAAGCACAAGTCCTGAGCCATTCTTTGTCCTCAACTCGGACGTAATCTGTGATTTTCCATTCAAAGAGCTTGCAAAGTACCATAGAAGTCATGGAAAGGTATTATCTTTATCTATCTAGTTTGTAAGTCAATAAAACAGTTTTCTAAGTGCATTTTAACAGCACAGTCAGTTAACTGATAAGAAATAGTGAGTTACAAAATGTTTAATCAAACACTTAATGTAGCAATATTGATACAAGTACAAAGTAAAATTTTGTTGAACATGTTTGTAAATCACAAAATGTACAAAAGTGATAAAATTCATTCACTGGGATGGTATTGTAATATATGTAATCTAAAGTACAGTATGTGATAAGATTTTTTGTGGGTGATATGCAGTGCCCCCAAACACATCCCTGTGGTACACAGAGTTCTCAAATAAATATTATAGACTTACAATTAACATGTGCCCAAAGTCAAAGTCAAAAGTCAAAGTACTTTATTCATAAATGTACAATTTACACGTCAATTAATAAAAAATAAAAACAAAAAAAAGAGCATACAAATTGTATACATTTTCAAAGTTTGAAACTACTACTTTACTGTATTACAATAATTATTGTACAGAAAACTGTCAAGCATTATACGGGTATAATGTCTTTATTGCAATTGTACTAACCTATGTCAAATTTATTTATTTACATTTTTATGGGAACTTTGCCATCACTCTCTAAAAATTCGCTGTAACTATAAAAAGTTTGATCAATAAGCCAGCACTTTAATCTGTTTTTGAAGCTGCCCAAAAAAAGAATTGAAAAAAAAACCTGTTTTAACATGTATTTGCCGTAAGTGGTCATATTCTTTACTTTACTAATAGCATGAAGTATTTAGAGTTCTTCCAAAACTTTGACAAATTTCTGAAGGGTAACAGTAGTACATGAGTATGAGTGAGGTATCTCTGTGAAATTGATAAGAATCTGTTTCTGTATGATTAAAATAGATTTGACTCAATTTCAAAGAACTTGATGTGTAATGTATTGTAGTTTACCCTAATCAATTTCCTGTAACATAAATGTTTTTTTACATGTTGCATGTTTGATAAAGCATTGAACAAAGTAGTGGATTGATTAAGTGGAATACTTTACTATATATTCTAATAAGGCTGTCATTTGTTGAATTTATTTATTATAACATACCATTAGAACTATTTATAGATTATATTTTTATAGATTAAGAAAGATTTTTGAACTAACACAACATCATACATAAAAAATTTGGAAATCAAAATATTTTCCTGGGGATTCTTTTATGTTGGAATTAATGTATTTACTGTATTTAATTACTATTATTAGTTCTGTCCTTCTAGAAGGCCTAACTAAAAGTATTCAGTGAGGCCAAAGAACTTCTCTTTATTGTTAAGAATATATAAAAAAATCACATTAAAAAATTTGGTTACATACAAACCAAACTAATATAAGCGTGTTAAAATATTGTTGATTTACTATTATTTTGTAATATTTTCAGGAAGGCACCATTGTTGTCACAAAAGTTGAAGAGCCTTCAAAGTATGGTGTGGTCTGTTACAAAGAGGATGGTGAAATAGAAAGCTTTGTGGAAAAACCACAAGAATTCATTTCAAATAAAATTAATGCAGGTAAGTTGTATGAAGTTCTTGAAGATGATGCCTATATTTTTAATTAGTTACATGTAAAAAATATCAATAACTTGATTATCAATTACAAAAATCTACATCCTTGTCATTTATTAATATCAAAATTAGTAGTTTTCTGGATATCTGTATTAACACCCACAAATGTTTTACTGCCCCAGTGACATTAATTTATGACAGTTTAATTACTTATTTGTATAATGATCTTAAAAAATAAAAATCGTGATTAAAAAATGTAGTTTGAGAAAAGCATTTCTTTTTCTGTAAAAGTCAGTCAATCTGTGTGTCAATGGACACAAACATAGTGTCCTCTGATAAGATAATAAAAAGAAAACAGCAGTTATGCCAGTTGAGTTTACACATTTGAGGTTATCTTCTCGACCATTTCACCAACTTTAATAAATTTTACTCCATTCGATAATGATATTCTTTATGAACATAGATATAAAATGGATAAAAGTACTGCTAGTGTCTCTTGAACTATGTAATTACATTACATTTTGCATAAAACATAATTAAAATGAGGGATTCAACAAACTATAAACTTTTTAGTTCTATGATGACTAATAAATAGATAAATATCATGACCATAAAGACATCACTTTTGTGATAGTCTTTTTTGGAGTTGGTACCGTTTTAGTGGTTCAATTAGACTTATCAGTAAGACACGGATGTAAACATTACTAATGTGGATGGAATACTGTAATCAAAATTTTTAATTGGATGATTATCTTATCACTTATCTTATCTTTCAGTTAGGTTGAATATCAAAGATTTATCCCCCTCATTTCTCAGACTAATGTGTGTATGATTTGTTGAGGTCTTTGCTAGAGATACGTGCGACATTAGAGCGTTTTTTGTGTGTGAAATGCATTTACGTTTCGTCCGCCGTGTTCAGACATGGTATATCGGGCTCGACATAACTACAAGAACAAAATTAAAAATTTTGATTAACTCGACTACCTCAGATTTGTTATCTGTACAACATTCTACTAGTCAAGCCCTTTCATTTGATACCCATATTAAGGTAGTAGTGAAAAAAATAATAAAATTCGCCATTTTGTGGTGGCGGCCATCTTGGATTTGATTTTTTATAGTGTATAGTATTCTACTAGTCAAGCCCTTTCATTTGATACCCATATTGAGGTAGGCTGTGAAGAAATATTTTGTCCGCCATTTTGTGGCGGCGGCCATCTTGAATCGATATTAACCAAACATAGCTAAGAACATCCGCACGGATATTAACTTTCAAATTATAAAACGCATCGAATTCAGCCCATCCGTTTGAAACCTACGGTGTCACAGACAGACAGACACACGCAGACAAACACAGACACCCTACAGACACACATCGACCGTATGGAAATCGGCCCATCCGTTTGAGCTCTACGGTGCCACAGACAGACACACAAACAGACAGACAGACAGACATCGACGTCAAACTTATAACACCCCTTTTTTGGTTGGGAGTTAAAAAGGGCACATTTACTGACCAAAACTCTCCCTGCCTCCCAAACTTCAGGCGCACGGAACTATGTTATCGTTGGGAAGAGTAAGCTCACTCTTTCCGTCCTAGTCGGTTGTAGGAAGCGGTGAACGCGAGACGTTTATACCTATCACTATTCGTGGTCAAAACCAAAATAAGTAGAACCGCAACAGACCTCGCCGCTAGCGATTCTAGGCGTCAAGTAGATTGGTAGTTGTAAACTACTCACGTTACACACAGAATCACAGGTTTGTAATAATTTCAAGATGCTCAGGGCTCATTTTTTTTATTTATATAAACGACTAAAACCTCCAAAGGTTTCTCCGGCGTGGTTTGGGGGTAGAGTTGCGGGACCACTCTCGCATTCGACGCAACGCAACATTGAAACAAACCGCGTCTTTATTTTATAACGTCTAGATTGTGGAATGCGTTGCCTGTGTGGGTTTTTCCTGATGGTTAATGGATAATGAATCTTGGTGTCTTTAAATCGAGGGAAAATCGGTTTCTAAATCGGTGGCTAAACACGCTCCATCGTAGATTCGTAGATCGCATCGTCGATTAACATCACGCGAGATGACAGTCATGTGTGAACCCATAAAAGCAAAAAAAAAGTAATATTTTCTTGATTGATAATAATGTTTAATATTTTCAGGCATGTACATTTTGAACCCATCGGTCCTCAGTCGGATAGAGCTGCGACCGATGTCGATCGAGAAGGAAGTGTTCCCGTTCATGGCCAAAGATGGCCAGCTTCATGCCATGGAGCTGCAAGGGTTCTGGATGGATGTGGGTCAGCCCAAGGATTTCTTGACAGGTAAAACTAGCAGTTCCCGCGGTTTTACCCGCGTAATTCCTGTTCCTGATATTTTACCGCAACAAAAAAATAACCAGTTCTATTCCAGACTACAATACAATTATGTTCCAAATTTCAACCCGATCCGTTTCGGAATTCCGACATGATTGGGCAACAAACATCCATACAATACATGCCAATATCAAAACATCCAATCTTTCGTATTACCCGCGTAGTTTAGTAGTAGTGTAGTTACCCTTACCCATGTTTTTGTTCTTCCCAACTAATTATCTAACTACAACCATATTCCAGACTTCAACTTGATCCGTTAAACTGTTTCTATGTAGATTATACCCAATGTTTTGCACTATCAGTTTCCCCTTTCAATTTACTATTTAACATGGTCCATAAAACTGAATCTATCCATGGATTAGGGAATTGTGGCCGTTTAGTTCATCTTTCCAACTCTTCCTAACCCGAATTCTATTAATTAAAATGTAATGTTTAAAGGAATCTATTGGATTATGATAAGCACCAGATATAAATCTCTATTTAATTGATTTCTTATCTACTGACCTAATCTCCGTTTTTTTTATATTAGATATTTAATCTGTTGTCATCAAGAAAGTATGTTTATCTATAATTAATTTTGTTGTGTATTATTTAATGTCTATAATTACATGACAGCATATTGAAAAAAAAAATTGTTTTGAGCTAGTGATTTTTCGTATAAATATTTTTTATTGGTCAGATTTTGAACAAGCTTAAAAGGTTATTAGTGTTTCAAAGATTATGTTGATTAAATGTATTGCACGTACAATTTACACTAATTATAGCATAACAACTAGGTTCCACTGCTGGGACACCTACTCTCACAAGGTGATAGTCAAAGCCATAATTCACCACGCTGGCCGATGATGCCTTTCCTCAACAGATGTTTTTATTGAACATGCATGTTTCTTAGTGGTGTTTTTCCTTCACCACTAAAGCCACTGGTGTGAACAAACTTGTACATCTACACTCGAAAAATTACTCAGAGGTGTTTTCTTTTAAATAAAGAGTAAAAAAAGACTTGTGCCTGATGGTAAGCAACATGCCTGCCACATAACAGCACAGTGATACGCAGCTATCGGAACATGAAGAGTCCAAATCATTACCTAGCACTGCACTGCGCTCGTCACCCAGAGTTCTAAGATGTTATATCTCTAAGCCCTGTAATTTCTCTGGAAACAATGCCCTTCAAACCGGAACAGCTGGAACACAGTAATGTTTGCACATTACTGGTTGGCGGTAGAATAACTGGCAAAGGTGTGGTACTTCCTCAGGCGGACTCTGCCAAAATTCTTACCATTACAGAAGTGTACTACAGAGAGCTGAGACTTGAACCTACAACCACACGATTGTGAAATTGTTCTCGCCGCTAGGCCTACCATGGCTTATTACCCTTTATATTTTTCTAAAAACCTGCACCTTTGCATTTTTCAGGAATGTGTCTCTACCTCACCAGTCTTCGGCAAAAGAACTCAAACAAGTTATACGAGGGCCCTTGCGTGGTCGGTAACGTGTTGATCGACTCATCTGCCACCATCGGCAAGGGCTGTCGGATAGGACCCAACGTTACTATTGGACCGGATGTTGTTGTGGAAGATGGTTAGTATGCTATTGACAAAACTAACCTAAAACTGAGCTTGATAATGTCATCACACAAAAAACCTGCAACATCTAATCTATGTAATGTAAAGAAATACCACAATTAAAGTTCGTAGCAACCCTAGTTGTTAGTACGCACGGAATTACGTGTGTACGCATGAAATATGCGTGTGCGTATGCAATACGCGTATACACATACAATATACAATACGCTGGTACGCACACAATTGTAGCCCTGTTTAATACAGTACTTTTTCGAAAACTTTGATAGTCTGTCCGAAAAATTAGTCCATCAAGTGGGATGTCTGGGTCAGAAATATACCATTCTGATTAGTCCGTCAGGTAGATTACAGAAAAATATTGTACACGTATTTTTTCTTTTGTTTCATAAACAAAAAATAACGAAGATATGGTGTTTGAAAGTTTCGAGTGACGCCACGTCTATATGATTTTTATGTAGACGTTACGTCACAAACCCCCTCTCCGGAAGTTTGATGATATATGTATGCAGGGCTTTTATGTGGGGCCACGAAAGGCCCCCAAAGATGCACCAGTGGTACACTGCCCAAAGATGCACCAGTGGTACACTGAGTTCGCCAATAAATTATAGACTTACGTGCGTCGATTAAAAAAATATTAATTAAACAAATACTAGGTACATGTCCCATATTTTTCCGTAATCTACCTGACGGACTAATCAGAATGGTATATTTCTGACCCAGACATCATCCCAATTACAGCTATCTAGGTAACCAGTAACCCATATGTGACCCATAGTGGAAGCTATGCTTAGTTTAGGACTAGGTGGTGTTCTGTGAGAAATGTCTACCAATATTTATTGCGAAACAATTAGTACAATTAATTACATAAATCCTACTAATACATATTGTAAATGTCAATGTTTGTTGCTCAATCACGTCAGAACGACCAAACGCATATGAGTATACTTGAAATTTAGAACACAGTCAGGTTAGTGCCTGAAATAGCACATAAGCTTTTTATCACGGGAACTACGCGGGTAAAACCGCGGGGCGTTGCTAGTATTATATGCTTTGTACACTTAGATAAATAATAAGATCTATATATAATAGATATACTTGGTGGATAAATGGACCCTGGGGCTCTGAGGCGAGGGCTTTTGTTGCCAACTTGACCCAAGTTTGAGTCTTCTTAGGGACAAAGGACGTGATCCCCGCTCGGGTCTCTGTCTGACCCAAAACATTTCTTTGGCCATACAGCGTGGAAATGCCGCCTGTCTGATGGGCACTTTTGGTCGGCGATTTGACGAGTGCGGAGACTAAATTGATTGACTCCATACTTGTGTTTGTAGTATTCAGGTTTTTGTCATTCTTTTTTAATTGACATGTAAATTGTAAATTTTTATGAATAAACATAGATTAAAATATATAATCTACTTAAGACCAGGTTTTCCGCACGGTTACTTTGTATCAATCATAAGCAGGTGAGGTGTGTGTTAGCTATGGCAATAGAGTGATGAGCCGCGACAAAAGTGTGACACTTCCGCAAGAGCGACAAGACAAGAGCGATCAGACCCGCCCTTCTACCGCTTCAGTAAATCGGCTATGGCTCTGCTATTGCTATCTCTATAATTTCAAGCAAAAAGAAAAAAGACAGCAATAGCAAAGCTAAGACAGTTTTAGTTAGATGGTAGACCGTCCGTGCTTTTGGTGTAAAGAGTTTGTTCTAACTCTATGTGTAGTATATGTAGTCTTTGTTTGTTCATCATATAACTCTTTGTTTTCAGTAGTGGTAGGACTCTAGCAGCAGAGTCCGCCTGGGAAGTACCACACCTTTGCCAGTTATTCTACCGCCAAGCAGTAATGCGCAAACATTACTGTGTTCCGGTTTGAAGGGCAATGTGTCCAGAGAAATTATTGGGCTTAGATATATAACATCTTAGATCTCTGAGTGACGAGCGCAGTGCAGTGCTAGGTAACGATTGGGACTATTCATGTTCCAATAGCTGCGTGTCACTGTGCTGTTATGTGGTAGGCATGTTGCTTACCATCAGGCACATGGACTGCTCGCCTCGTCACATTTATTAAAAAACAAAAAAAAATACTAGCAACTACATCAAGTTTAACATTTCCCAGGTGCTTGTATAAAACGGAGTACGATCCTCCGCGGCGCAGTGGTCAGGCAGCACGCTTGGCTCGAGGGCTGCATCGTCGGCTGGCGCTCCGTCGTCGGCCGCTGGGTCCGCATGGAGAACACGACCGTCCTCGGCGAAGACGTCATCGTCAAAGACGAGGTCTATATCAACGGTGGACAAGTCCTGCCGCACAAGTCTATAGCGCTGTCCGTGCCCGAGCCACAAATCATTATGTAAAATACTTCGAGAGTACACCTAGTGCATGTTTTTAAAGTTAACAACTAGCTATTCAGAAAAAAATGGCAGTCATAGGTACTGCCGATAGAAGTGAAAACTAATAACTCAGAATTATATCAGAATAGCTCAAAATAATGCGCGGCAAAATAAGTTTTCACTTCAAAAATATTTTTAGTAAATTAACGGGAACTCACGTATGATATGGTCGGTCCAATCCGACTTAAGCCGCCGCCGGCCTAAAAACCGGGCTTAAAACGCCACCGGGTGTGGATATCACTCTTGAGTTACACGGAAATTAATTCAAAATGTGTAACCATATGAGTTTTCGTACTGAAAAAATGGTTGTCTGTAAAGTCGGTTTATGGACGATAATTTACGTGATAACGTCATTATAAATATAGATGCATCACTCTATATGGATCGTGCCTCTCTATCGCTTGCTTCGCGTGCTCTCTTCCATGTTCGGCTCGGGCGAAACGTGACACTTTCGTGCGAGCAGCCGGCGGGCATCGATTTATAAGACGTTATCATGTCGAAAAAATAGCTACTAGATGGCGGTAGCTCTTTTTTTTATAACTACTCTACAGTAGTTAAAAAACTTTACCCACAATTTCCTTTAATTTTATGTAGTAAAACATTCATTTCATTTGAACAATATTGAAGAACAGATTGTTTGATGATGAGTCTGAATAGATTTAAAACCTTAGCTTGCCATCCCGCAACAAAAATGTCAGGTTTTGTCAGGAGCCTTAGATAAATCCTTACATTAGATCATTGATTATCTTAGATAAAACGTCACAAATGTATGAAATGATAGTAGTGACACAACGGGACGCTAGATGGCGCTTCTCAAATTTTGTAAGGAAGTTGTGTAGTAAGTTTTGCAGTAAGTGAAAAAATTTAAAAATATTTCGTCCTCGTTTACGCATTCGAATGGGTTAAACGCATCCATATTTTTTATTGATCGTGACATATTTTATGTGCTGTTTTTTTGCAAGCGAAGGTGTTCTATCTGGGAAACACTACTTCCCATACGCCATACTTATTCTGAGGCATGCCCCCTTGAATTATCTGTTCCGTATTGTTGCCATTTGATTTATATAAAGTGATAAAGGATTTTTAGAAAATATAGAATTTAATTATTGCTTTTTACATATTTGGTGTACATTTTACATTGTCACAAAAAAAAATGTTGTATCTCTTGGGACAATTTTCGAAGAAACGTTTGTTTAACTGTTATTTTATCTTGTGGTATAATTTAATAGTAATTAATAAAAAAAAATATACATATTTTTTTAGATTTATCTATGTTAGTTTTTATTTACAAAAGATATATTCCTAGAAACTTCGTAGACGTTATATCTATAGTTGAATGTGTGTATTATGTGTTATTTTGGGTATAAAGGCAATTTATAAATAGCCAACTATAGTGTCGATTCTCTGATTGAACCTGTTATCACTATGACTGTGTTCCTTATTAAGTCATTGAGTCGGTAGGAACTTAGAATAATTATAATAATTAGTCTTGTACTTTTTATTCCATTTAGTGTTTAAAGAATATAGGTACTTTTTGTATGAGACATGTGAACAATTTAATAAAAGTTAATAATAAAATAAAAATTTAAAAAAAGGATCCACATGACAGCATTCCATAAAGCCGTGACAAATAGAACTACATACCTTCAAACTATTGTTTTTTTTTGTCCTTAATTTTCTTCAGTTTCCCTCTTTCTGCACTATAAATAAAAAAATCATATTTTAATAATCGTCATATTTCGCTGGCCAGCTGGCTGTCAACCTGTAACTGACCTTTGTTGAGCCCGAGCTGTCGTAATATAAGTACGCTTCTGTATAAAATGTCGAAATTGGTCCTGTGTTATTCTACTGTAACCGATATACTATTACGGGCAGGTCTATTGTCGACAATAAGCCTGATATTGTAGTGCTGATAAAATTAATACATAACAAATATAATTAAAACATAATTACAATAATGCATAATTAAAATAATAATAAGCAAGTAATACTAATTTACAAAGTTCTGTAATTTATTAAGTTTTATCCAGCTCAATACAATGGCACAATTTTTGAAGACAGTTTAAAATTACAAAGTCAATAATAACTTAAGAAACTTTTTTCTATTCTAATATCACTGTTAAAGATATTTATAGGTAATATAGTGTATTATTTTAGGATGTGTCTTCAATATGTATTTTTATGTATATTCCCTAATTTTAATTAAGGTGATTATAATGGAGGTAATATGTCAACTTTGTAAAAATAACATATTAGGTAATACAAAGCAATGGTTACTACTGCCATTTTACAACCAAAATTATTAATAAGATATATAAGTAGATACTTCTGTAAGTTTGCTATTTTTAAGGTTTAGATGAATAAAACAATGAAAACGCAATATATTTTGCTAAATTTTATTATCCATATATTTTTTTGCAATTATATACTTAAATCCAAAAGTTTGGATGTTTGTTGCTCAATCACGTCTGAGCGAATCGGCTTGACATTCCGAACACAGAACATAGCGTCGAATAACACATAGGTAATTTGTCAGAACGGCGGGGCTCTGCCAGTTCAATAATAAATATTCTCTGACAAATGAAACAACAGGTTTCAATTTCAAAATGTATATTTTTATTTTTATTGATATTACAGAAAGCGTTTCATCGGTTTCGATAAAACGTCCATTTAGAAATGTGTTAGCATTTCTATATGGCCATGGTCCCGATTTCACACGAAGATTTCTTTCATTCACGAGCGTGACTCTCGAAACGAAAAATCTGTGTGGCGCGGTAAAAGTGGTTTCCACTTCAAAAAGTACAACTGCTGAAGTGAGATTATCCTTTTTTCGGTTGAAAATGAGATAATTGAGCAGTTTTCAAAATTAAATAAAAAAAAAAATTCCGAAATACACACTAGATGGCAGTACTAGAAATTGTCGCAACCACCACTTTTTTTTAGAAAATCAAATGACTTTTTTATTTCATATAATAATACTACAACGGAAAATATTAACAAATAATAAATTAAAACAAACACTCTCTGTAAATCAAACACGCCGTCGAGAACGCTGCCGCGCGGCAGGGTTCCCAGAACGCTGGCAGCGTTACCCCGTTGGATGGCGATACTCAGTTTTTAGGCGAAGTACGTGCCAGCTCTGGGATCCCCTGAGGCGAGAATCAACCACTTCGACAGTTGTTTGGAGAACTTTTTCATGTCGGACGACCACGGGCCTAAATATATGTCTCCACAGCCAACGCAAAAAAATCATAATGTGCGCTGAGCTGGGAGTATTTCCGTTGTTTAAGGAGCTGTGCCTGTTCGGCCGCAGCTCCAACGGTTTGAGCCGTACTACCAACATGAGACGGAGCCAGGGTGTCCACACACGTGGCGTCCCAGACTAATGCTCTACCGAGACACCACGGTACTAACGTGGCACCGTCTGGCAGCTTTCCATCTGTCGACATTCCGGGGGGTCTACCGCCTAACGCTACTGCTTTCGGCAATGCTTTGATTTGTGACGTCATCTGCCAATTTGGTACCGCCGATGAAAGCCGAAAACAACTTCTGCTTTCCGTAAAGCCGAAAGCAGATGAATGAACGAAACTCATACATTTGCACTGAAATAGCGACCGCCTAATTTTTATCTGCTTTCAAGCAAAGCATTTTCTGCTTTCAAGTAATGTCATGAAGACATGGCCAAATTCGATGCTGCTTTGCGATTGCTGTAGTGTAATTTTCTAGTATTTTCGTTATTAAACTGCCTTGTCAAGATAGATAATTGTGTGGTGAATATATACAATTGCGGGAACACTGATAACTTCCCAAGTTTCGTCATAGAAGCGGTGATTTTACTAAAATAAGTAAATCACAGAATTTTACACTTTGGGAGGGCATAATCCCCGAAAACCGAGACATCAAACCTGAGATAAAGGTAAGAAGGAACTTTGGTATAATAATGAACTAGAAACCTTTTTTGTTTTGATAATAATACCTACTTATAGCTTTATATATTATCATTTGCGATTTATAGGTACTTTTCACAAATTGTCATAGAAACTAGCTAAGTTACTACTCTAAGTTATTATTTTAAACATTATGCTGCTTGAGATCAATATTATTGCGAGAGACTTGTTATCAGCACATTAATAATATTTTGATGGTAGGTATTGAATATAAAAAAAATTGAACTGCAGAATGTGCTTTAAAATAATAATTAGCAAGCATTAGATTCATATTATAAACCTACATAGGTAATTTATGAACCAGCCACCTAATAGGTATTACCTCTTACTAATATCATAAATGTGAAAGATTGTTTTGTGTTTGTTGCTTAATCTCTTTGGGGTGTCTGAACGGATCAGATGAAAATATATAAATGTACTTTCTATAACAGGAAAATACTTGGATACTGCACGGGTAAAGCTGTGGGGTGCTGCAGGTCATGTAATGAAATGTTAATATTTCATATCAATATAATTAATCTTTGTTTTTGTTTTAGGAGTCACAAGAAGTATTGACTGCTGGCTGATCCCATAGCATACAAGAAAACAATGAGTTGTCTCAGAAGAGTACCCAATGTCACCAACCCCATAGAACTGTTAAAAAATTATTGAAAATAAATACACGGACATTATTTAAGTGTTATGATTCCTTATTTCTTAATCTGAATGGGGAAGTAGAAAACCTTTGCCTAAGTTATCCTACGATCAAAGAACAAACATGATCTTCAGTTTAAATAGCTAGTCTGGCTGGCCTAGCTGATAGTAAGTCTGCCAAGCCACTGCTGTAGACCAAGCGAAGCGAATATTATAATATCAGCTATCTGGCTCCCATAGTACAGGCTTTGCTTAGTTTGGGGCTAGATGGTGTTGAATGTGAAATTTCCACCACCAATATTAATAACTGTAATAGATTGACGTATAAATTGGACATTTATATGTATTTTAAGGACATTGAGTACTTTGACTTTAGAAAACCTTGTTATTGTTACATCTCAAGGTGTAGTCAGTTCTGTATTGTTAGGACTCTTTGGAGACACCTGGGGCACACCACTTTTGAGTGAAGTACAGTACTAGGCAGTGATTTATTTACTCTTCCTGTTCAATAGTTGTATGGTTGCTACCATCAGGCATTATCTCATCTCAATCTTCTACTCCATGAATCTACACATATAAATCAATATGTGTAGATTCATGCATCATTAATTAATCATTACATTTGTGTGCTACACTAAAATTCTCATTTAGGATCCAAAATATTCATTAAAACACAATATTTATTGTTATTATTGTTGATGCAACAGATACATTTAATTTTCAATACTTTTACATCACACTCTTGTAAATAATTATAGGTACTTGACAATCACTCTTCAAACTTCGTTTTAATCAATCAGCGACATCACTTCAGGAAGTTGTTTTGTGATTTGAGATGGTCTCAGAGAAGCTTGATATATCAGCCACCGCAACCATGACGCATAACAACAGATATATCTGAAACAAAGCACTTTTATTTTAACATATAACTTATTGATGCCATATATTATTTTTATTATTTGTATATTGGTAGGACTTTGCTAAGTCTCACTAGGGAAGTCAACACCTTTCCCTGTTTTTCTACAGCCACGCACGCAGTAATGTGCTAACAGAATCAGAATCCTTTATTACTTATAAGTTCACTGTGTATCACTTGATGAAGTGTCCATAGAAATCACAGGGCCTAGAGATGATTATCTAATCAGAAGCCGTGGGGCATGGGTTCGATGACCCAGTGCAAATGTTTGTGTGATTAATAAAATGTTTGTATTTGCCTGTGTTTTCTATGTATAATAAGTATGTATTTAAAATATATAAGTATTATATCAGCTATGTGGCTTTCATAGTACAAGCTTTGCTTAGTTTGGGGTCAGATGATGTTGTGTGTGAAATGTCCACCAATATTTATATTTTATTTATTATCTCTAGGTGCGCAGTGCAGTGTTAGCTACTGATTTGACTCTAGTTCCAATAGGTTTGTGACACTGTACTGTTATAGGCAGGTGTGTTGCTTTTCAAGAGGTACATGTCCTGCTCTTCCCACCACTTCTATAGACACACACACACCAGTCCGCCTGAGCCGCCGTCTCGGCAAACATTCTATCTATATTAATATTATAAAACATGGGCGGCCCAATTTATGCTTCTACTGGTGCCTTCTCTCAATGACAATGATGACAGACTTATAAGTACATCAGCACTAAGAAAAATACTCTAAAGTGGTGTAAGCGGGCTTCGACCCACAACCTCACGAAATGTGAAAACAAGCTTATAATTATTAGCAACGATAGACACTATTCAAATTTGCCTAAACTACTAAATAATTTATTCGATATTCATATAATGTTTTCATTGTTTTACATAAATTAAATTGTAAATGTTTACCTCAGATAGAGGTTGTATAAAGTGTAAACAATATACAATGCTGCCAGCCAATAAATCGAAAGATTGCTAGGGTTACGTGGAAATTTTTAATTATACAATTTACTTTGGCGGAGAATAATAGGTAACTTGTAACAATTTCTTGTGATGAAAACTTCTTTTAAAACAAATGTTTTCATTACATTTGAGAAAGAACGATGATTTCCTATCAATTACGGATATTTGAGGTTTACGTAAAGTATTATAATGTAGCCTAGGCAGAACTTTAAATATAAGGTGGGAACACTTGGATTAATTGTCAAATATCGCGTTCCGTTTTTTGTTTTATCCTATCTTCGGTTAATCGTAATGCTAACAATGCTCTTGTATCATGACCTTCATAAATGAATAATAAATGTAAAGTAAAACAGATTTACAATAACTGAAGTAATTTGAAATGTGAACCGATGCCTTGAGACGTTTAAACTGTTCATCACACTTATAAAATATTTTCGCATCGACTAGTTTGACGAAACCGATTACGTGGTGTCGAAACGTAATTACTGAACGCATTTCTTCACTTATTTTTGATCTGTGATTGCACGGCCAATTTTTGAAAGCAGATATAGTTAGGCGATCGCTCTGAAATGAAAGCATGACAGGACAAATGCTATGAAGACAGCTAATGCTTTCCGTCTGCTTTGGAGTTAGGCGGTAGACCCCCCGGTTGGTTCTAGCGTTGCTGGTATTGACGCTGTACAGAGTGCTCGTTTGACTAAATCGTTGATTGCCCAGTGCCTGAAAGGTCGGCCTGCACTCTTCACACAGGAGAGTCCGTGACGTCCCAAATGGTCAACAGCTTTACCGCACTGGCAGCGATGAGGCTCGCATAACTTAACACCCAGACGAAGACGCTATACGTAGACAACTCGGGTCGAGGACAGTACCCAATTTTTTTTTGAAGGTAATGCGTGAAGCCAGTAACCTGATTCAGGTTCTGCAACAGCAAGGAGACGACCTCGTTCCGAAATATCGGGCGCGTGCTCTAATAATGCCTCATAGGTAATTTTTGTGAGCGGAAGGTCCCAGTTACACTGCACATTGGTTTCTGTGGGTGAACTAACACCAGGGCACAACGCACTCCAGGCCGCCAAAGCCTCAGTCTGGCAAGCAACTCGAACATCAGCCATTGAATTGTGTAGTATCATGCCGATAAGAGATTGCGGGCCAAGAATGCTGGAAGTGCGATGCACGAACTGCGGCGGATGCCCAGCCCACCGAAAGCAATGGGAAGTGTAGCTTGTGCCCACGAATCATCATCAAACTGTAAATTTAAAATCTTTGTCATTGTGTCTTTCATAATCGAATCGATTAGGTCTGTTATTGATAAAACATGCCACAACGGAGAGCAACGCATCAAAAACATGAATTTTGGCGCAAAAAGGCAAATCCAAAATATGTAAATTGCCATGTGTGGTTTAATTTGGAAAAGACGATGTGAGAATTTGGAAAACTCCTCAATTTTTTGATTCATTAAGGGTGGCAGTGCTTCCATAAAAATAGGAGCCCCTAAAAGTGTTAAAGAATCTTTCGACTTGTTACAAATATTAGAATGGGCACAATGAATTAAAATTTTGATAAATTAAAGATTTAATGTTTTTTGGTACATGTTCCGGAATAAAAATTTCACACTTATTAAAATTTAGGGATAGACCGATAGAATCGAAACGCTCAATGATGTTTTTAATGTCATCGAACACTTCTGAGGCATTACCACCCAAAGAACCATCATCAAGGTACCACAAGTTAAATTTTGAATTTAGTTCGGAAATTATAGGATGGATACCTAAACCGAATATAGCCGGACCGAGCGGGTCACCTTGCTGGCATCCGATGGTAGAATTTATTTCTTTGTCTCCAAACATTAATTTTGTAGGGGATCCATAGCTTTGCCACAAATATTTATATATTTCTGTTATATTACGTTTAACTTCTGTTAAAAGGATTCCTCTATCTAGAATATTTTCTAGATAGAGGAATCCTTTTAACTTTTAAGGAATCCTCTATTCCTCTGTTGAAAGCATTTTTCACGTCAATTTTAATTAATGAACACTTCATAATTGGTTGAGCTTAAAAAAGAACTTACGTAAGTAAGTATAATGCAGCATGAACTGCCGCCTCACATCCAGACCTTACTCCAAAACCGAGCTGATGGGGTTGAAATTTTGAAGTGAGTTGTTCCTGAATAGCTCGGCAGCATAATTTTGAAGTAAGCTGTCTTAATGTACTGCCGACAGCAATGGGTCGTATGTCGCCATCCTTCTTGTTCAAGGCTATTAAATTAGCCCCATACAAAATTGGCACTATTTCTACAGGGACTTGTCCATCTAGCATCAAATTGACTAATTTAGATAGTGCATTCAAAAGACTTTTGCCAGACTCTCCCACAAGAGGATCAGTTAAGTCTTTCAAATGTTGAGCCGTCAAGCCATCTAGTTCGCCAGCAAAGTCGTTTGGGAACGAACTTATCGCTTTCTGGATGGCTTGCTCGTCGACGAGTAGCGCCGGTTCTGTAGAGGGGGCTGTCGGTAGCTGTGTGGAGCAACCACCACTTATTTATTTAATATAAAAATAGCCTCATTTCACGACAGCAACCAATTGTTTTATTGCTTTGATTGTGTTTAAGTTACATAACAATGAATAAATATTGATTTAATTGTTTATTTAATTTAATAGCCAGTTAACGTAATTCCTTTAACCTAAAACGATAAAGGAAAACATCGCGAGGAAACCGACATGTACATGGACACGCACTGGACCAGCGTGGTGGATACTCTGACTTATGGCGCTTTGGTGTCGACATTAAATGAACACACAGGTAGGGTTACTGACCAGTATTCATACAAACGATGTGAGAAAAAAAAATTTGCTTATTTAAAAAAAAAAAAATTTTCTAACAAACTAAATCATTGCATCAAGCACTCGAATCAAAATCATCCTTTGCACTAGATTCATTCAACGACGTCAGTTGTGTGCGTGGTTTACTTTCGTCTTTCGTACACATCGTTACGCAAACGTAAATCTGGCAACGTCGCAAAACCCCCGCGCTGCGCGCCGCCGCCGCTTGCAGATAGGTAGGTAGGTATCTCCAAGCGGCGCGCGCGGCGTTGCAGCGTACCTCAGTAGATGCCGCCGCCGCGCCGGCCGAGAGGGGTAGGTACTAGGTAGGTACAAAGGCGCGATAATTCTGAACGGTCAAGTAGGTACGTCACGACAAAAGCTTCAATACCTGTTCATCACTAATAAATCGAATACCTACCATATGATAAAGATAAGAGCTAAACAAAAATTATTGGCAGTCATAGGAACTGCCGATAGAAGTGAAAACTTATAACTCAGTATTTGATAGCAACTTTGGAAACTGCGCGGGTGAAACCGGAGGGCCTGGCCATTACCATCTAGAAAATACATCAGCCAGTGGGGAAATGCTAACGCATTTCTAGATAGCCAATGGCCATGGTCCCGAGTTTACCCGAAGAATTCTTATCATTTCCGAACGTGACGCTAGAATTCAAAAATCTGTGTATGACACGCCGCGATTACACTTCTAAAAGTAAATAGGTAAATGGATAGGTACCTAGCATGCGCGGTCCGAGGGGGGGTCACGGGGACATGACCCCCAAAAATCATATAACTTAAACAAAAAATCTAAGAAAATTAAAAATATCTAATAGTACATAGACTATTTTTTAACGCGGGAAAACAACTAGAACGGGAACTACGTTCGTAACGATCTTGGGAGTCTACTAGTACAGTATTTTTTGCTCGATTTATTGTATTTCTACTTGTGACCCCCCCCCCCTAAAACCAGAGGCTGCGTACTGGTGACCCCCTCCAAAATTCGAGGCTGGGACCGCGCCTGGTATCTAGGTGTCTATTGTAAATTTGGTGAAACATTACAGAATGATTGCTTTAAAGTAGGTAATACGAGTAAGGGTCAATTCACACCGAGACGCGACGCGACGCGACGATACTCAAAGGGGCTAATGATTTCACGCTACGCCGCGCGTCGTCGCGAGACGCATCGCAACGTCGCGAGGCGCATCTTAAAATCGTAGCAGGACGACGCCTCGCTGCGCAGCGAGATGCCGCGAGGCGCAGCGGAACGTATCTACTAGCCGCGGGCGCCGCGCGGCCCCGCCCGCGCCCTCCCGCAGTGGTTATATGTGGTGCACTGAATTATGCACCCAAATACTCCTGTGTGATGTTCTTCTTTTAAATTTTATTTTTTGTAAACTTCTTCCTCTTCCTCTTCTGCAAGAAGTCCGATTATAACAAGATCCCAGTCATAATATTTTCAATCAAGCACTCGACCGAACTGCATCAATTCTAAACCGCTTCGTCCACTTTGGTAACTGACTGATTCGTAACCAGCTACGAAAGAAGAATTTTTTTCACTGTTTTGTAACCGGTTACACGAAGTCTGAACGGAAATAGTAGAGAAGTCGCCACAGCGGCCTCAGGCTGCGCCTCGCGGCGCGGCGTCTCGCGGCACCGTGAGACGCAGCACCGCTCTTGCACGCCGCGCGTACCGGCGATGCACCGCTGCGTCACGATACGTCGCGCTACGCCGCGAGGCACCTCGAGGCGCAGTGCTGCGTGGTGCAACGTAATCTGAATTCTCACAATGCAATGTGTATCTTTTCGTGTAGTGAATAAAGTATATTCTGAGTCGCTCTATGAAAAATGTGCGCGCAGCGTCGCGCCGCGTCGCGTCTCGGTGTGAACTGACCCTTAGCCACTTAAAGATTTTGTTACAATTTGGTGCACAGATGGACTAGACTTCGGAAAGGACGACTTTTTATCACAGAAAAAGAGTTGAAAAGAGTGGAAATGAGGAGTAAAAGTGTGCATGGAAGGATCTTTGCACTCTTTGTATGCTTTGTATTTTTAACCGACTTCAAAAAAGGAGGAGGTTATCAATCCAGTTGTATTTCCAATAGTGAATCAATTTAGATGGTTAGTTTTTTGGTTGGTAGATTATAGTTCAGAGGTGGTCATGTAAATTTTATCGAAATCAGTGCGGCAGTTTTTGAAATATCAGGCGAATCAGACGAAATATCTACTAATAGACTCTAATAAAATTTGGTGGACCGTCCCAATATGATTTTAAATTAAAGTCTGTTTTTGATAAATTTTTTGAGAACATAGTTTTTTTTTTAATTTGTCGAGTAAATTAAACATTTATTAATAAATATAAAACTTTGACTTAGACCGATTTTGATTAGGAAACGTGAATTTGTATGGTAGTAGAAATACGAGCAGGTACTGCCTCAATTACTTTAATAATTATGTGGCGCGGACGAAGTCGCGGGTAAAAGCTAGTATATAATATGTATAAAGTTTGGATTCGATACAAAATCGATTGGATCGCATGTTTGATGCTTGATCCACTTGATCTTTTCGATCAGGCGCAGCGCTAGCTTGTGTACCAAACATGACAATGACAACTGGCTAAAGTCAAAAAAGTGCGCTAAAAATTGTGATGTGGTTGTGATTTCGGGAAATGCGCTCATCTTCTTTGTGCCGCTTGAAAATATAAACATTTCTGATTTTTCTTTGCAGTACTTTGATATTATTGGTAGTAATAAGTAACTACTGCACAGTATCACTTCTTTAAATATACAATAATAGCTACTGAACTTCACAATGTCAAAGCGTAACAGCACCGGTCCTTCCAACACTCTCTTCAATTATTTCACGAAAACTCCTCCAGCTAACAAGAAACCTAAAAAGAATGATGATGATGCTACGGACAGTTCCTTGCTGGACACATCTATAAATGGAGAGCGCTCAAAGAAATTTGAGAGTAAGTTGACAAATTTTAATTGTTTTTGTCTCTATTTGTACTGGATTGAAACCAGTATCCTTAACCCATGGACGTATGAAACGTCCATGCCTTAACCTATACATTTTCTGATTAAAATACGGGTTCAAGATGTCTAATTGAAGTAAATTAATTTTCACCAAAAGAGTTCTTGTTACATATTATATCCAATGCATGGAGTGATACCACATTTGTTTATCTCATTCAATGCCACCATTATTTTCGAATAGTTTCCAGTGAGGCCGCCTAATACAAACCTAATGCCTAATACAAAAAAAACTGCCTTTTTCCCAGGAGAATATGATGCATCAAGTGACATATTCCACAATATAGATATTTTCAAAGTTCTCAGTAATAAAAGTATTACCTATGTAAGAAAGATAAGTAAGTTTTATCCCCCTCGCCCTAAATGTATAGATTTTCTTAAACCCCTTTTTCCTGGATACCCATACCTAACACACATGCAACACCAAAACACAAAAAATATAAACTGAAAATCAATTAAATTAATAATAGGAATATAAAGTTATTTCATTCTGTAAATTAGTACATAAATACATTAGTGGACATTTTTTATTCAACACCCTCAAGTCCTAAATTAATCAAAGCTTGTACTATGAAAGCTTGATATAATACCTACTTATGAAATTGTAAGTATATAATTATTATACATAGAAACACTTGAGACACTAGTAGGGTAGAATATCAATACTTAATTGGTTGGTATTCGATATGTAAACAAAAACAACAATTATTTTTCTATTTATCCCTTAATATAGGTTTGTCACTGTTGTAGTTAAAAAGAGGGAAAGGCAGCCAACTACCTCACCAGATAACAAGAAACAAAACAGTGATAGTGAAGACGATGTGACCATTGCCCCTGCAAAGAAGCGGAAGAGAATAAGAATCAATCCTATTGATTCTGATGATTCGGACACTGAGAATAAAGGTAACAAATTAATTATATGAATACACTAGTAGTTAGAAAAATTATAAACTAATAACCATATGACTGTAACACATTACACACCACATCATGATATAAAAGAGACTCACCACAAAGCATTACTCAAATTAAAATCAACAACAGAAAATAAGTGTTGTCAATTTTATTTTTGATTTATAAACATATTGCTTAGATCAGTTACCTGAAATTAAGGTAGAACTTTCAAGAGACGATCTTCTTAGCATTCCATGGATTCACCGTGCGGGTGCCGGGTCCATCGTGTGGCAGAGAGAGAAAACTCGAGTAGTTCCCGAGACTTGTGACTCGGGCGTAGGTTTAAGGGCCCCTTTCTGACGTACATCAACACTCACCTTCACCACTCGTTTTTTCTCTCCTGCCCAGCCAAATCTGATATGAGCCTACTAGTGCAGCTTTAGATACACGTTCTAGTATAGAACTTACAGCACTTCTGGATAAGCCAAGGTCTTTCAGTAGGTTAGAGAGATTTTGCTGGTATACCTCTCGCTCCCACTTCTACACAGCGTATAAACTAACTACATAGCCGTTTTTGTTAATTCGTTTAGGAGGTCGTAATACTTATTTTGTTTCATCGCGTGGTCTTTAGGTATATTAGTTTCCCACGGTACGGTAAGTTCTACAAGGACTATGCGTTTCGTAGCTCTAGAAAAAGGAAAATGTCCGGTCTGGATGACGAAACACCCACATCCTCTGGGATTTTGTAGTGCTTTTCATACGTGTCCATTAAAATAGTCCAATCAGGTGCTGTACCCAGGATTGAGTAAGGCTTGTTCCTGGAGTTTGAAGTTGAGCCTTCTTTACAAAGTTAATTTGTCTGTTGTTTGTCGTCAATCCCTTTTGGGCTCTAGCTACCGAAAGGCTCATGGCTTCACGTATGATTTCAAGTACTCTGTCATGACGCCGTGAGTAATGACCCCATTAAGGAGCACCTTGCATCCCACCAATATGTGCCTTGCTGTACATATCGCCTCTCCACAAGTATAGCAACATTTTCAGAGGCTTTTCCCCACCTTACCAAGCTACTCTGGTCAGGGAGGGTCATTTGGAATGCATTTAGATAAAATTTTAATAAGGCAGGGGACCAGTCATAGATCAAGGTGCGCCATTTTAGAGCTAATGGGATACAGAACTCACCTATGGTTAACCACTCACTTTGCATTTCTAAATTCATAGCGTGCACTTTGTAACCGTCATTTTCGTCTTGTTGTAGAAAAGTTTTTACCATGTCTCGGTCTTCCTTTTTTTTTCTCGCACCCAACCCAGCAGTATTTACTTGTGCACCTGCCATAAATTGTTTATGGAATTGAAGTCTAGATTCCAGGTCTGAAGCAGTTTTGTCTTTTGGGAGAGATGTAATTAATTCGTCTTGCGACTTTCCCAAAACATGCGTTTTTGTAACTCTTAGGTGTTTGTAAAGTTCAGACGGTTTCTTTAGTTTCAGCCCAAAACTATTGTGATCCCTAAAAGAGTAGAGGATCAGCCGGATGTGCCAATCCGAACCATGACTTCAATATCTTTATGACATTGGCATCTAGCTTTGCCAGGAGAGTTTTACCGATGTCATATACTAGGAAAGGCCAAGTGAGACGTGATGTGAGGTAGTTGTCATATATCCATGCTTTTTGATATTGCTGATAGGCTGCTGGTCTACCTTATTGAGGTTGTTCATGAAATTTTCAACAACCACCTCTAATGATGGTGTACGTCCTTTGTGATCTATCTTTCTACCAAGAAATTTGAAAGGCACTGCCTCTGCAATTGTGGCAACTCCTTGGCCACTTATGGAGAGTCCCGGATCGTAAGACGTATATTTGGTATTTCTTCTACCCAGACAAAGACAATGACATTTAGATGGTTTTGTCCTCATTCCCTCCGTCCATGTACAGAACTCATCGACTTCGTTCAACAATTCTTGACACTGTTTGGGATTACGTGTAAGTATTGCAAGGTCGTCCGCAAAGGCCAAGATTGACTCAGTGTACTTATTGTTGATTTTAAACCGGTAGCCCCATTTCTTTTCACGGGATATTATTTTGTCTATTAAAATATTTATAACTATATTAAATGCTATTGGTGATAAGCAGCACCCTTGGAATAGTCCTACATTGTATTCAAGTGGTTTTGTGTATTCCTTGTTTACTGCTATGACGAATTTTAAGTGGCAATAATAAGAATTAATTATGTCAATAATTTCAGCAGGAAAGTTATACCATTTTAGGGCAAATATCATAAGTTCATGCTGGACAGAACCAAACGCGTTCTCTAGGTCTATCCAGCAGACTGTAATTTGCCTCTCATGTGTTCTGGCATCTTTCAAACTTTCTGCTAGTAATGTATTGTGTTCCAGGCATCCAGAAATACCAGGCAAGAACCCTTTCTGGTGATTGGGCCTGAAATACCTATTGCTAGTCATAAATGTGGTCATTTTGTTTGCAAAATACTGAAAAGATTTTAGAAATTGTATTGGTTAGGGCTATCGGTCTGGTGTCTTTGGGATGAGTTACTTCCTGCTTTTGGGATGAGGACAAAAATTGCTCTTCCAAATGCTACTGGGACTTGCTTTCTTGACCAGATCTTAATGAATATATTCAAGATATGTTTACGAACTGATGGACACTTTTTATACACTATGTAAGGAATGCCATCTGGGCCAGGAGCTGATTTAGTAGTTTTCTTTTTAATTTGATAGTTTACTTCCTCTTCACTAGGTGGGGTGCCTTGAAAGCCTGTCAGAGGATCATTAGGTCTTTGGATGTTTGGTTCTACGTACGAGCTCCCGCGTTTAGGCACTTCGTATGTGCTTTTAAAGTGATCGTAAATTTGCGCGTTAGTCAAGATAAGCTTTCCATTGTGCTCCCTGAAAATATTTTTGGAGTATTGAAAAGGGTTTTTATCAAAGTCTACTTCGTGTTTAGCTCTGTTAAAATTATCACGATTTTTACTAATTTGAAGCGATATTCCTTGTATTAATTTAAGGATTGATCTTAGAGCCCTGGACAGTTGGTGACTTAGATGGTTATCGCCCATGGTTTTAGCTACACGAAGACGTTTTATTAACTCTCTTTTCTTCCTCCGCAATTTCATTTTGAACATATTTTCCTTGCTATTTTGAGCATAACAAGTTGATGGTGGGTAATGTTCCGAAAAGTATGTATATATGGTGTCCTGGAAAGTTTCTACTTGGCTGTTTAGGTCTTGTTTTGGCCCAGGATGTTCTAATAAGATCGCCAAGTTTTCGTCATGAACTTTTCAGGTAGAGTTTTTAAACTGGGAATGCCAAGACGTGTCCTGATGACAATGGACTCCTGGTAGTTTTCACTCGATGGTTCACCTTGGGATATATGAGGGTCAACTCTATCCATAGTGTTTGTCGAAGTACTGACCGACGGCTGTCGTGCTTCAACACCATCATGTTATATGCATACATTTCCGTGAAAAATAATGAGATGTCCAAAAAAAATAGAGTACAGGTTTTCAGGCGTTTTTCCTTTCAATCATTTACCTGCTGTATCTTTGTTCATATTTGAGAATAGTAATGTAACATTTTTATATTTTTAAATATATATGCTAAACTTAAAACAAAAAAACTATCAGCAGTATTTTTTTAAAGTTTATAAAGAGATAACATAATTTTAGTTCTCCAAACAATTCAAACTAGTTAATTTTATGTTCTAATCTTTTCAAATTAATGTTTATTCAGCAGATAACAAAATTGATGACAAACCAAAAGAAAAAATATCTATTGAGAAAAAGTTAAATGATAGCTTTAAATATGAAGCAAATCAGTCACCCAAGAGCAGTAAACAGAATAAATCAAAGGCTACTAATGAGTAAGTACACTAACTAATAAATATATGGGTTATTTTTATAGGTGTCCCAAAATGAACACAAGATTTGATTGAAATAGAAAACACAGCTTTTAATCTTTTGATTGTAAGTTTTTTGCTGAATCATAAAGTACATAGGATAGGGTTCTTTATAGAGCTATGGAGTAATACATTGCCAAGCAGTAATGTGCAAACATTACTGTGTTCGAGTTTGAAAAACATTGTTTCCAAAGACATAATTATATAAACAATGCAGTTGGTGGCAGGGAGTGATTTGGACTTTTCATGTTCAATTTGCAGCATGGCATTATTGGCATATGTGTGGGCACTGGGCATATTGCTTACCATGATAGTAAGCAAAGTGTGCATGTTCTGCTCTCAAAAAAGATGACTATGTCAGCTCATTGAAAATATGTTATTCACTTCATTACTTTGCTTCCTATGAAGCTTACATTATGGTGAATAAAATGTGAATGAATTTGTCTGTCTATAAATTTCCAGTGCTCAGCAAACTCCAAAAGACAAACCCACAGAGGAGAGGGCACCCGTATCTGATGATGGTAACTGGGTGCACTGCAAACTGGCATGGCTTAAGCCTGAAAACATACGAGATGCTAAGAAAAGGCGACCAGATCATCCTGATTATGATCCTACCACATTATATGTACCACCTGACTTTTACAATGCTCAGACTCCTGTAAGTTTAAAATCTTGTTGGCATATTTATGTACAAAAATTTGTCATTCCTCTAGAACAGTGTTTGGGATGCTTCTAGTCCATCAGGTCATGGGGCAAATGAAAAGACAATTTTTTCTGTTTACTCTGCAATTGTATCAGCTGCTCTTCCTGAGATAATTTAGAGAGGAGAGTAGCCTTCCCAAGTCTTCAAGACCCTCTACCCTGAACTTCTACATGCACTGCTTGAAGAGTGAGGAGCGCGATTAGAATGATTAGAAGTTCCCTCCGTCCCTCCGGGGCCCTCTCCCTCCCTGGGCCAGAATTAGCCATCAAATTCTACATATTTTTCCGCAAACCCGCAGTGGCTTACCTGTGGCCCTTCTTTGGAGCACACCCCTGTCGGCGCTTCTAAATCTAAGATAGGCCGTGACCACCCCTGGGACGAACTACCAAGGGGGTGCCAGGTCTGTGACCCTGCTGTCTACCACTTTTCATGCTTTCAAGAGTTAAATGGTCTAGGTTAATCCATGGTCTACACTCGTTCAATTGACTGTATGGTTCATGGTCTATCAAATGAGATTTTTTTTTTGCATTATTTCAGGCACATCGACAATGGTGGGAAATGAAATCACTACACTATGACTGTGTTCTGTTTTTTTAAAGTGGGTAAATTCTATGAGTTATATCACATGGATGCAGCTGTAGGAGTGAATGAGCTTGGGTTTTCGTATATGAAGGTATGTTCGCAATATTCTTTATCAAAATCTTTTAATAATAATAGGGATCCATAATCCTTCAACTTTTTATTTTAATACTTATATTGTTGGGGCATTTAAGATGTGGACCTGTTAATAGGCTGCCTGCAATGAAGAAATAACTAATTAGGAGTTGGTCACCCAGAGATGATTCATCTTTTTACTTTGTTATTTATCTGGAAACCTTTAAAACAAAAACATAGTAAATAATACACACCACTGTTTAGTGGTTGAATAACTGGCAGAGGTGTGGTACTCCCTCAAGCAGGTTCTGCAAAGATTCTTAGTGCTCCAAATAATATGATGATGATGATAGTTTGGGGATATATAGTGCTGTGTAAAAGATATCCACTAATATTGATCCAATAATTATTCATCATCATCATCAGCCGCAAGAAGTCCACTGCTGGACATAAGCCTCTCTTAGATTTCCACAACAAATGGCCCTGTGCAACCTGCAACTAGCCGGTTTCCAATGACCTTTGTGAGGTCGACAGTCCTTCTTTTTTTATGTGGGGGAATTACATTTCATGTCCCCATCATGTAGGGACATGGTGAGGTCTGTCGGGCTCGACACCATGACGACGACAGACATGGTGCCCCTACCCCCTACCAACTAAAACCATACAGATTTCTCCTACATGGCCAGGGGTCAGGGTCACTGGGTCACTTTTCGCGTTCCCGTCAACAACGCTGACCCTTGCCACCGCCGTTGCGGACCCGCCTCGCGAGAGTCCGAGCGGCGTGTCACCTCCTCGAAGACCTATCCCTAGGCAGGGTGCCGGACGGCCCTTCGTCCGACGCCCCAGGCCCTGCAGTGGAGACGGAATGCGAGTCCAGAGTCGCAATCTCCAGGCTCGCCCCCGTGTCCGCTTCTGCCTCATTGGAGGAGCGAGAGGCTTCCAACTCTCACTCCCCAACCTCTGACTGTCGAGCATCACGGCGAAGGTGGTCGGCAGAGAGGTCCGCCCTCACAACCGCTGCTAGAAATAGCCGCGGTTCCGGCTCTATGGCCGCACCGCGGCCCTTGTCCTTCCACTGAGCACTCTGCTAATCAGAATGCTCGTGGAGGACCCTCGTCTGGAAGACTTAGGAATTTTACTTGGCCGATATGTCAGCCGAGTAATCTTCCCAAGTCTTCCTGTCCCTATCCCTAACCTCTACACGCACTGCTCAAAGGGCTGCTGAGCCCGTGTAGCTTAAGTTGCTGTAAGTTCCCAGCTGCGGCCGGGATTCGCCATCACACTACAAGATGCCACTGAGGCAAGGTGTTGTGTGATGCCCAGGGTGCACCATGTGGAGGTTCCGTAGCCACGCACCCCATCTGTCCATCTAGAGGGACGCCGGCCATCACTGCGTCTTCCGGTTCACTAATTATTTTTATTTATTTATTTGAGGTATACATCGCCACATAATATGTGTATAAGTAAGATACATTTAGTTAAAATGCACTACAAATAGTGTTACACATTATACCCTGTAGTTAGGGTGTTGCGAATTGTATGGTAGAGGTATATAATTTTAAGTGTTTATAGCTATTAGATTAATATTTAAGCTATCCTTTCCGTGATGTTGAAATGTCTTTATCTTCCAGATATTCTTCTATTTTATAATAACACTTCAAAATTAGTATTTCTTTCAGGTTATTTTTGAATTTTTTAGTGTCGGTTTCGTCTCTTAAATATTTAGGTATATGGTTAAAGATTTTTATGTAACATGTACTGAGGTCCTTTTCGTACTATTTCAAGTTTAGGTTCTGGAACTGTGATCTGGTTTTGCCTTCGGCCACTGGTGATAAATGTAAATAGACTTGGATATTTTTTTACAAAAGTTGCTGCTTCTAAAATATACATGCACGGAACTGTTAAAATGTTAAGTTGTCTGAAGTGAGGCTTACAACTGTCGCGCTGTGAGATGTTAACTAAAATTCTAATGCACTTTTTCTGCATAATGAGTAATTCAGACGCATCGGTGCTGTTTCCCCAACATATAATGCCATAGTTTAGCCAAGCGTGAGCATACGCGTAGTACGCGTTTTGGCCGATACAAGATTTGTGTTGGATTTTAAAACTGATAAGGCGTATATAAATTGTGACAGTTTATTTTAATTCTTTTAATATGACTTTTCCAGTTAAGATGTGTATCTATAGTAATACCTAAAAGCGTAGCGGTCTGCGTTTCATTTATGCTGATTTTATTAATTAAAGGTGAGAGGTTTAGTGGGTTTTTGGCATGGATGCATTTGAATTAATTTTGTTTTGCGTTCATTAAGATCCAGGCCGTGTGACGTTATCCAGGATTTGGCATGTGCGTAGGTTTCTGCTACTTTTTCAAGTGTGTTAGTATCTGTTGAACATTTAAATATCAGTGAAATATCATCAGCAAATAATATACACTGAGATTTTAAGGTTTTGGGAGATCATTAACGACTATTAAAAATAGTATGCACGCCACTACGCTGCCTTGGGGATCGACCAATTCAGGATTTGTAACTGCGATTTTATTACCTGTTTTTGGTGCTGTTCTCTGGATAATAATTAATTTGGACTAGTTGTTTCCTATCAGTTAGGTAAGACTTCAACCAATTGTAGGGTTTTCCTCTTATTCCTATTTCGTGAAGCTTATTTAATAGTATGCTATGTGATACTTTATCGTATGCTTTGGTCATGTCTAAAAGTAGACTTATAGCGTATTGTTTGTCTTTATAGTATCTAAGGTGTATTGTACATAGTTATAAATAGCTAGGGTAGTAGAGGAGTTTTTGCGGAATCCATATTGGTTGTTATCTAAGAGTTGGTACTTTTCTAAAAACTTGTAGATTTGGTTTGACACGACGCGTTCAAAATTTTTTTTGAAATAGCGGGCAGTAATGCAATTGGTCGGTATTCGTTAACATCTGTAGATTTCCCCCCCTTTTTTGGAATAGGTTTGATTATGGCTATTTTAAGTTTGTCAGGATAGCATTCTTCATCAATTGATTGATTTATTAACTCCGTTACTAGTGGAGTGATTTCTTTCGCACAATTTTTAATAAGCGTCGGGGGAATACCATCTATTCCACAGCTGTTTTTGTTTGGGAGAGTTTTAATAATTTTATATATTTCATATTCAGTTACTGGTGAAAGATACATAGAATTTAGAGTTTCTGTTTGGTTGGGTTGTTTCTGTTTACTTAGGGATGTATTTTTTCTGGTAGTTTTTGAACTTGATTTGCCAATAGATGAAAAGTGTTCGTTAAAAATGTTTGCTATTCTATACGGTTCTTCAACTATTGAATCATCAAATTTGAGTTTTATGTTAATTTTTTTATTGTTTGTGTGTCTGTTGGTTGTTTCTGATATAATTTTCCACATAGTCTTAATTTTATTGTTTGCTTTTCCATGTGTCTTATGTAATTTATTTTTTAGAATTTTTATACATTTCCGTAATACTTTCTTGTATTGGTCATAGTGTTTTTTTAATGTTTTGTTATTCGTTTCATTTAATAATATTTGTAATGTTCTTTTATGTTTGCAAGATTTTTTCAATCCCATGGTTAACCATTTGTTTTTGTTAGAGGATTTTATGATAATTTTTCTAAACTCTGTGAAATGTTAAACACATATATACCCATATATGTGTTTAACATTTCACAGAGTTGTTTTTCAAAGTTGTTATAATTATCATTAATGTTGTTTTTCTTATTTATTACTTTAGTCCAGTCTATTTCGGAGAAAGCTGCCTTAAATGCGTTAACGTTTTGGGTGGAGAATGATCTTTTCGTTACAATTATTTTTGACGATTTTTTGGAAAATTAGATTCGAATTTGTAATAAAGTGCTTTATGATCAGATAATCCGAGATCTTTTACACCTGTAGAATGTTCGTTTTTGTAATTTGTGAATAATAAATCTATACAAGATGATGTTTTGTTTGTAACTCTGGTTTGTTCTGTAATTTTTTGGTGAAAATTGAATTCGAGCATTTTGTCATGTAATTTTTGGTAATGATTAGGCATTTTGTGTTTATCTAAGTTAAAATCCCCTCCTATAACTATATGTTTTTTCAACTGCAGTAGTTTTATCTTTAAGAGTAGTTTGTCTAAGAATTCAAAAAACGTTTCAATATCACGATCGCTACGATAAATTACAATTATGATAACATTCTGCTTAGGTACTTCTATTGCACAGGTTTCAACAGCAAATTCCACTGTCAGTCCTGAGATATCTGGTCTTTCTTTGTAATCAATGTCATTTTGCAGCAGAATAGCTACACCTCCGCCTATATGTTTTTTCCTATAGAAACCCGCTACAAATGTGTATCCTTGGATGTATAGAATTTATTTGTTCTTCCGTGATCCATGTTTCGGTTAGACATATAGCATGTATCGGTTCATTTTCTTCTATGACACTTTCTATATCTGCAATTTTATTTTTTATGCTTCTTATGTTTTGGAATATTATATTAAACTCGTTCACGAAATGTCTGGTTCTGTATATTTTCTCCTCTCATCGTCCGTCGTGGTGTATTATTGCTGTTCCAGATCGTATTTGGCGTATTTGTATTGTCTATATCATTGTATTTTGTTGGAATTGGGTTCAGATTTGGAATATTTTCTATTCTTATCTCATTTTGACTTTTATTATTAGTTAGAGTATCGGATCCGTGTAGCATTGCTAAATCTGGCATCTGTTCTCCTTCTCGAGGACATTTGGTCGTGGAATAGTAATTTTTGTATTTTTCACTATGATTTTTGTATTGTTTACCGTTTATGTAGAGTTTATTATTCATAATCACTGCATGATTTCCCTTCTTTCTTTCTTCTGCCATCACTTCTCTAAGTTCTTTTCTTGTTTTGAGGTCAGTTTCATTCCAATATTCGGCTATTGCTAAGCCAGTATATTTAAAATATTCTCTACTCTTTAATATGTATTTAGTTGTTTTTTTGCTTATGATTTCGATAAGAAGCGGTCTTTTGTATCCTCTCTTACCAATTCTTTTAAATTCTTCGATATATCCCGTTAGGTCTAATTTGAGTATATCCCAGAATATTGCTACGAGACGATGATGCAGTTGCTGTTCGTTTTCGCCATGCTCTTCTAAACCATATAGGACAAATTTCTTAGCGGTGTCATTAATCATGGTATTGCGGGGTGTGTAAGTTGTAAGTTTCATGTCTGATATTTGTTTTTTTAGTTCCGTGTTTTCAAATTCCAGTTCTGTAATTTTGTTTTGAATTTTTTCAATTTCTGCTCTAGCTTCTGTGTATTTGGCATTAGTGTCTTGTTTATGTTCCGTGATTTCGCGCTCGAGCTTATTTACTGCAGCGTTAATTTCTTTTTGTATGTACATCTTAATTTCAGAAATTTTTGACAGTATATGTGTTGTGTTATTTTCTAGTTTTAAGTCTAATAATCGACTGATTTGTTCCAGCGTCACAAGACTTTGTTGTGTGCAGTTTATATTGCAACCTGGTTCAAGATTTTGTGTGTTACCTGGGACAGATTGATTGTATTGGATGTAATCATCAATAGAGATATCTTCGTTATTGCATAGTGAAGTCATCGGAGTTTTCGTGACAGTAGTGTTTAGATTAGGCGATGGCTGGGTTTTAGCGCCGACTTTCGTGTGTGATCGCAAGGAGCGTGCCGCTGCATGTTCTTTTCCAGATTGATGCAAACCACTGTTACAATCTGGGCAAAGCCACGATTGTTCTAGTTCTTGTAACTTAGTTCTATAGTAGTCTTTTTAAACCCCATACATGTGAAGTGATATTGGCCAAGACATTTTGTGCATCGTAATAATTCATTTATTTTAATATGTTCCGAGCAACCTGTACAGTATCTCATCTTTGCAATTTACGGAGTGAGAAGATAATAAAATGCGAATTAACGAACTCACTTTTGTTTTGATATTAAAGAAATTGCGTGGTGCCGTACTTTATCTCCTTAATTGGTGTTCGGGATTCAATCGGTCAACCGAAACATTCGCGCGTATTATTGTTAGTTGTCTAGTGTGTAAATGGTGTACGCATGTGTGCGTGGTCCATGCTCCCGTGATGAGACGGCGCGGCGCAGCGGTGCGGGGGCAGCGCGCGGGCGGTGAGGTTTGGAAATTCCAGGAATTTTACCGTGTCACGCGTCGCGCGCTAATCGATGGCTAATAATAATTTGTTGTTTGAATCATTATTTCGGTAGGTTAATATTGTTCCAAGCTGTAGAAATATACTTAGTTAGTTATATGCACTAATTTTCACAATCCACTATGTCACTTTACTTTGTGAGGTCACTTTGGTGTAGCTTTTTATTCACTTAATTTATAATATCCCGAGTAAAAAATTATTTATTCGGAGTTCACTTTTTTGCGTGCGCATCGCCGGGCGGCCGGGCGCGTCTTTTTCCGTAATTATTATCATTCACGTATTTATTTCCTTTCTAAAGCCTAAGTTTTTACAATATTGTTGTATAAAACAACATAAAAACATTATAAAAACTTACCTTACTTACTAAAACCCCTAGATAGCCGCCAGCAGCGGGGCATTATTATTATTACTCTCACTCTCACTACTCTCAATTTTTTCATTCATTATTTATTCAACTGTTACAGGGTGAATTTGCACACTCCGGTTTCCCAGAGAGTGCGTACGGCAGGATGTCATCAACCCTTGTCTCAAAGGGGGTATAAAATTGCGCGCGTCGAACAAACTGAGACTCCCGACATGATGCAAGAGAGGTGCAGACAAAGTAAGTGAACAATCCTACTAATATTATAAATATCAATATTTGGATATTTGTTGATCAATCACGTCGGAACATCTGAACGGATCGGGTTGAGATTAAGAATGGAATAGTTAGGCTATGATTCTGTGATTAGTCTGTATTTAAATTGTACTAAGTTACGGCTGGTCTATTCGCTATTCGGGGGAACGGCGGGTGCCGATTCGGAGCCCAAGGTTCAAAGGCCATGCGCACCACTTTCGACGTTATTTCCTCATTCGTCTTTTCATAGTCATATGTGTAATGCCACTAACTTAAAAACGCTTATGCTTAATTTGAACTAAAAAAAATCGATGAAAATATTTCAGAAGGTCAAACTACGAAATGGGACAAGGTGGTGAAGCGAGAGATCTGTCAGGTCACCGTGCGCGGGACTCAAGTTTGTGGGCTTCAGGACCCTGGCCCAGGCGAGGCCAGCGCTAACTACATGATGGCCATTGCTGAAGAGGTTCTATTTCCTTCTACAGTTGAAGCTACCCATCGTATTACTTGACTTGACTCAGTTTTGTTTAAAGGAACGTAGCAGCATTTACGTAATCGTAACACAGAGCATTAACGTAGATGTAAAACCTAAATTTATGTCAAACTAGATAATCCATACTGCTGTATGGGTTTATGGCAGAAGTATTAACAGCATGGAGCAATGGTTATATTATTATTTGTATTACCTAATTCATACAAATACGCTGAAATAGCGAAAAAAATATTCAAGAGTGAAAAATACTTTACCACTTATTTTAACTACTATGAATTTCTTTAAATTATTATCATACCACCATGTCATTATGTTGTCAGTGTAGCTACACATTATTGGGATACATTAACAGGGCTTGTGCAGTGTGCGCATTGGTTTGTTCATTTTGTGCGTGTCTAATTTAGCTATTTTGTGTGTTGTCATGTTATCAAAATATAACAAAGATCCATTTAAATAATAATATGTTTATTTTTTAACTGGGCTAGAACAACCTACCCTCAAATTAATGTGAAATCATAAATTTGAGGATAGGTTTTTCTTTTGATGTCTGATCAATTTAAAAGGATAATGATAAATTTTCATTTTTCTGTTTTTTTAACCAGTTGTTCAAAATAATCCAATCTCAAGAATGCATTTATGCCCTTGTAAATTTAATCGTCAAGTTTCCTTTGTTTTCCAAAAAATAATCCACTTCGACTCGGAAGATGTGAAAAGCAAGCTACCTGATGAACAAGCTCCTTTGTTCCCATACCATAACAAACTTTAAGGTGAATGAAGCATTATACCATAAAAGTTAGGTAAGTGACTATAATATTGTAATACCTTATCTCAGAATGCCATGTGACATTGTCTTGCCTACTGCTTGCTAACTGATTTTAGTTTTAGATGTTTGAATAGAACACTAATTTATAAATATTATTTTTACAGAACAGCAATCTAAAATCCGAGGACAGAGAGGAAGAAATATTAATTTCCACACCTCCACCTTCACCAATACATTCAATTATGAGCTCTATCGACAAGCAACTACCCTCAGGAAATAGCGAAAGTAGTATATCTAGTTCGGAACAGCATATAAACCCTCTAAATCAAGAGAACACACTGCAAGCTACAAACACTGACCAACGAAATGAACCGTTAAATTTAGAACGATATGAGTACATGTCTAAGATGTGGGTTGAAATTTTGAAGACCCTCCCAAAAGAACAGAGGATAATTGCTGAGAAACTAATTAATGACGTGTTTTACGAAGCTCAGTTGAATGGTCTCTCTCGAGAAAGTCACGTACGAGTACAAACTAAAGTGACTAAAACAAGGAAAAGTCATGACAAATTACAATAATTATATTTTTATAATATTTGTTTATTTATATTCAACCTGTTAAACACTGAATAAATCGATAGTTAACAACTTTGTGTTTTATTGAAAATACAATCACTTTAAAAGTTAAATGAAAAAGCTTTTGCCATTGCTTAACGGCAGGCGAGATGACGGTCCAGTGCAATTATATAAGTGGAAAAAAACGAATGCATTGTGCTCCCAAAATAAAGTAATTTTACATTAAATTTTATTCAAGATAGTTTATCCAATAAAGTTGTAAAAAGGGCCTCTGTTTTCAAATTATTCTATGATATGCCTATGTAATGCATTGAGTCTCCGATTTTCGATTCAGTTTTACGCATCATATAGACGGGTAAACAGATGAATGCAGGGAGTTGACACTAAATTAAATTCCAAGCTCGTGATTTAAAAAATCCAATTATTTGTGTGTAGTAAGTTTAGTTAAATTATGTGCGGGATCGTAATGTGATTCAAGCGCGGTCCCAGCATCGAAATTTCGAGGGGGTCACCAGTATGCAGCCTTAGATTTTTGCACCAGTAGAAGTACAATAAATCGAGTAACAAAGACTTTATTTTACTCGATTTTACCCGCGTAGTTACCGTTCCAGTACTTTTCCCGCGTTAAAAATAGCATACTATTATTAAATTTTTTTAGATTTTAAATTTAACGTATACGATCCAGGTCATGTCCCTGTGACACTCCCCTTCGGACCGCGCCTGATATGATCCCAGCGTACCCAAATCTCTACTTCTATACTAATATTATAAAGCTGAAGAGTTTGTTTGAACGCTAGGATCTCGGGAAGTACTGGTCCGAATTGAAAGATTATTTTTCTATTGGATAGTCCATTTATCGAGGAAGCCTATAGGCCAAGGGTCAGCAACAGGCGGACCGCGGTCCGTATCCGCGAAGGACCGCGAAGGGTCGAACTTCGGACCGCCAATAAAAAATATTGTAATGTATTGTAAGCCAAGTTTACATTTTAAAATGCAGATAAGGTACACTGTACCTTTATTAATTTAGATAATATTTTTTGCCCAATAGAATCTACCTTAGTAAATAAATATTATATAATATATTATATAATAATAATTATAATATATTATAATATACAGCGTGGCGCTTTGGTGCCGACATTAAATGAAACCACCTATAAAATATCATATTTTGACCTATTCTGTCAAATTAAATTTCATTTATCGTTATTATTTACTGAGTTATTCGCAATTTTCCAAAATACCGTAATAAAGCAGCCTGTATCTAAAATTTCTTGCGCAGAGGTCATTACACCGCAGCCCACAGTCCATCCGATTTATCAATTAAAAATCAGGCGAAAAGCAAATATTAAAGAAACGAGATAGGCGATGTCCTGCAACACACTTGTAAATGTTTGTGAATGAAATGCAGACGAAAGAGACCTATTAACTAATGTTAAATGTAGTCTTTCTCTTTCTTTTATTTTTCACTAGTTTTGTGCTAGCCGCCGGGATGCGAAGTTGACCGTAGTCCCTGACACATTTCTCTAAATGGCGCGTTAAAACTTTTACTTTAAATCCTTAACTAGGGAATTTTGTAATCTAATTATTCCTGAAAAAGACGGTTACATGTTAATTTTGTTCGTTCTTTTAGTGTAATTTATTTTTAGAGTCAGTGTCAATAAGATTAGCCTGCTTTTCGTTTTGTTTGTGTGTGACTCTGATTGTGTTGTGAATAGTTATTTAACTAGCGACGTCGAACGTACAGTGTTTTCTGAGTGTACCTATGCACATGTGATTTTAGTCTGATAAGTCCTACAATAGGATTTTGAAAATCGACTCAGAGCATGTTTTCGACCGTTTCGCGCGCCCGCTCAGGCCGGGCGCGCGTTGCCGTTCCGCCAGTAGGAAAGGTAAGTACAACGGCTTAATTCGATTTTAAACAAAATTACTTTTTCTCTCAAAGGGGTTTATTGGTTAGATTGTTTACGAAATTGAAATCGTATTGCGAGAAGTTTTTTTATTTCATTTTAAAGAAAGTTGTAGGTACCAACCATTTTAGTAGCTTTCACGCTAAAAACGGTAATGCCCTTTGTTATTACCAAGTGCTGGTCTAGTCCCGCGTTCAAATCCTACGCGCACAAACTGTCTTATCAAAGTCATGTGCGTAATGCTGCTAACTTAAAAACATCGTGAAAAAACCGACATGTACTTACTTACCTACAATCTTTCGAGGTCATGTTTATGTTAACCACCAACCGCACTTGGCCAACGTGGTGGATTATGGCCTTGACTTTTTCTGTGCGAGAGAAGTACCCGAGTCCCAGCAGTGGGAATATTTGATGGGCTGTTTATGCGAAGTGTCCTTGATTCTGACAACGCATCTTACTTCAAAAAGCAATCATTTTGTAATGTTTTGCTAAAGTTACAATAGATACCTACCTACGCATTTACCTATTTACTTTATGTTATTTTATTAGCCTTATTATTTGGTAGGTATTCGATTTATTAGTGATGAACAGGCATAAAGTTGACGGGGAGTCCCCGTTCCAAATTATCGCGCATTTGTAAGTACAGACCTACCCCTCTCGACCGGGGCGGCGTTGCCACGCCGTGCGCCCGCCAGCGCGCCGCTTACAGATAGGTACTTTCTGCAGTGCGACGTTGCCAGCTTGTTTTACGAAAAGCGAACGTAAATCACGCACACATCTGACGTTGGTGAATGAATCTAGTGCACAGGATGCTTTTCGTTCGATCGCTTGATACAATTATTAAGTTTGTTAGAAAAAATTTTTTTTTCAAATAAGCGAATATTAATTTTTCACACCTTTTGTATGATTACTGGTCAGTAACCCTACCCGTGTGTTCATTTAATGTCGGCACCAAAGCGCCACGCTGTATTATAACTATTTTTCTATTAAATATTTTCCGCAAAGCGACTAAGAGAAACTCCACACTTTCAAATACACGCTCCTCTTCTCCACCACACGCTGGCTCGCTGTCCGTGGACACGAACGTGGAATACGGTCCCCGCCCAAGATAACTCCTCGAAGAGCATTTCCGTCCAGTAACTACTAAAGAACGCAAACCGAAGAGAGGCAGAGATCCGTATCTCTTCATGGACAGCAACGAAGAAAGATTGGGAATAAACTTTTGCTTCGTCTGGGAACGGAAACGAGCCCGTTTGTCGCCTGGATTGTCTTGCCTGCTCAATTTAAGTACCGCAAAAGTCACAATTATAAACAATTTTCGTACAAAAAATTAAACCGACTTCAAAACCACAAATAGGCACTCAAAAGCGAAAAATAAACTAAAATCATTGTTATAAGCGCTACTCACTCTATTTGAAGTCGGTGCCAGCTAAATCTAACAGGTATAGGATAGATACTACTTACCTGTGCCTACATAGCATCAATCTACTAACTTTTTGACCTGACTGGCACCGACTTCAAATAGATGAGTGAGTAGCGCTTATAACAATGATTTTAGTTTATTTTTCGCTTTTGAGTGCCTATTTGTGGTTTTGAAGTCGGTTTAATTTTTTGTACGAAAATTGTTTATTTTACTCTTTTTAGTGTACAAGAACAAAATTTTGATTAAACCCCGACTACCTTGGATTTGTTATCTGTACAACATTCTACTAGTCAAGCCCTTTCATTTGATACCCATATAAAGGGAGTTGTGAAAAAACAAATGTATTTCGGCATTTTGTGGAAGCGGCCATCTTGGATTTGAATTTTTTCATAGTGAAAAGTATTCTACTAGTCAAGCTCTTTCGTTTGATACCCAAATTGAGGTAGTAATGAAAAATATAATATAATTCGCCATTTTGTCGTGGTGGCCATTTTGGATTTGAAATTTGTTTTAGTACATAGTACTCTACTAGTCAAGCCCTTTCATTTGATACCCAAATTGAGGTAGGTTGTGAAAATATTTTGTCCGCCATTTTGTGGAGGCGGCCATCTTGAATCGACATTAACCAGACATAGCTAAGAACATCTGCTATGGTATTAACCTTGAAATAAAAGAAACCGCATCGAAATCGGCCCATCTGTTTGAGTTCTACTACGGTGCCACAGCAGATAGACAGACACACAGACAGACATCGACGTCACTTATAACACCCCTTTTTTGGTCGGGGGTTAAAAACAAGTTTTTATTAAAGCATTTACACAATTTTGTATTGACAGGGTCGAGATTCATAACTTTTGTGAAATCTACAACGTCATCCAGATACGCAATTTTTCAGTTTTTGGTTCATATTTCAAAAACTACTTGACCGATTTCGAAAAGATTTATATGGGACCATTCGGGAAGCATACCCATCCGAACACAAAAAGAAATTTTAAAATCGGTTCAGAGGTTCTCGAGAAATCAGGTAACATACATAAAAAAAAAAAAAAAAAAAAAAAAACATAGGGGTCGAATTGATAACCTCCTCCTTTTTTTGGAAGTCGGTTAAAAAGGGAAACCTACGACGTGACGTGTGCGTGGTAACTGCCACCGATTTCGGTGCGAAGGTGCGATCGAAAAACAAAACGATTGTATTAATAGAGTACTCGAAAGGTCGAACGCCTTGCTCTTACGCAAGAGCGCTGCTCGGACATCTGAGCAGAAGTGCTGGTAAACGTCATGAGGTTGTCATATACGAAGACAGGGGAAAAAAATCTGAGCTTCCTCAGACCCCTTTGCACGATCAAACAAATGCAACTGACATATATAGGGGACACCTGTTCCTAGTTCGACCATCCAAACCGGCTCCGAAAGAGCCCAGCAGAGGACAGCCGCGGCCAACCAACGACGGAGCCACAGAGTCATGCACTTTATGTCTTCTTCGAATTTATAGCCCCACTGACAGCCACAAGACGAAGCAGTCATTTACAATAATGTCACTTCCCGGGTCATCAAGAGAAAAGGGAAGAGTGCAGAAAATGGCTTTGTGACACTGAGCGAAAAAGAGATGGAGCGCATGGGAAGACCTGTTTATGCGACACCCCGAAACGACCCAATTGTAGTTACTGCCCGGTGCACCAAGATTTTGCTGGACGATAAAATCCTAGAGATGGCCAAGACCATCGAAGAGAACTCATACGTCAAATCTGATTAGGAAAACTGGGAGATACCGAGAATACAGTCGGTCAACGGAGTTCCAGGACGTGGAAAGACAACATGGGTGATTATAAACTTCGACGTGGATAAGGACACCATCATCACCACAACAACTGAGGCACCAAAAGATCTAAGAGAAAAGCTATCGCACCGTATCGGAAACCTGATCAAAACCAGAGTGCGAACCATGGCTTCTGCTCTGGTAAATGGCTTCGGAAAACTTTCAGTTTTAGGTGCTTTATGGTGGACGAATCTCTCATGAACCATTTTAGAGCTATTGTAGCTGACAGACTGCCAAATTGTTCAATTTGTCAAAGGCTTCACTTCAAATGGAAATATTTGATATTCAAGAAGATATATCTTTGCAAGTGTACAAAACTGTATCCACTGAAGAATTTTGGGCCAAACACATCTCAGAAAAATATGAAAATCGCAAAAAAACTAGCTATTAATTTGGCTATTGTTTGATTCGACTTACGTATGTGGGTCATCTTTCTTAATTTTTTTAAAGAAATAATTTTCGAGATTAATCGACTCACTCGTAAAAGACACACGTCGATTTTGCTATTCTTCTCGAGGACCAAACTATAAAGAGCTGGCTCAAGAGGATTGGTGTAATTTGTCACATTGATTTTAGGTCTTGTGTTTTAAATAATTACAAATTGAGTTTGATACCGTACTATAAATAAGTAGGTACCACTTAATTATTACCAAGTTACGGCTGGTCTAATCGGGAGAACGGTGACTGCCGATCCGGAGACCCTGGGTTCAAAACCACGCGCACCACTGTCTTTTCGAAGTCATGTTCATAATGCCGCTAACTTAAAATTGTGAAGGAAAACATCGTGAGGAAAACGACATGTACCTAGAATATTTCGAAGTCATGTGTCATCCACCAATCTGCACTGGGTCAGTGTGGTGGATTATGGTCTTGACTCTCTCCTTGCGAGGGAAGGCCCCGACCTCGAGGTTTAGCAGTAGGAACATTTAGTGGGCTGTTTAGGCAATTATTCCCAGTAGTTTTTTTCTGGACCTCGTTAAAATTTCTACACTTCATCTGGACCCCGCCTAAAATTACTTGCCGACCCCTGCTATAGGCTATTACTATAGAACATAACGCTACTATCAATAGAAGCGGAGCATGAATCAAGAATGTAAGAAAATCGGGAAAAAATATTCCTTTTTGAGAGTTTTCGTACGTTTCGTGCTTTGACATGACACATGACAGCATGTGTCTAAGATGGCGTCATTGAATATAAACCTTTGCTAATCAAATTTGTTTCTAAATCTGAGTTGGTACGACCAATTTCCGACAGGTGGCGTAGCAGGTAGCTGAAGAGGTTGTTTGAAAGAGATATTCTTGGAATTACTGAACCGATTTCAGTCATTCTTTCACCGTTGTATATGTATGGGATCCTGATGAGTGCTATATAATGTACCACGGGCGAAGCCGGGGCGGATATCTAGTCCTTAATACGGCTAAACAAATAACACCTAAGATCTATTAAATTGAGAGTCACAAACAACCCTAGCGACAATTAAACCTTTTGTAGTGGTAGGACTCTTTGCAGAGTCCATCTGGGGAAGTACAACACCATTACCAGTTATTTAACCGCCAAGTAAAGTAAAAACATCACTGTTTTTCGGGTTGATTGGCAATGTTTCTATAGAATTACAAAGCATATAGATAAAAAATAAAAATCATCTTATATTATATAGGATATTTAAACCGATACTTGGTTTTGCATTTAGCATAAATATCCCACTTTATGTGATAAGTTTCAGGGCTTTCTCTCACATGGAGAGAATCAAGATAATAATCTACAGTGTTGGTTAAATGCTGGTTGACGGATGACGATGACGACGATCGTCGAAAGATATCTTTTTTTTCATAGTATAGAGTGACGAGACTAGCAGGACATGTGCTTGATGGTAAGCAACATGCTTGCCACATAAAAGCATGGTGACACGCAGCTATAGGAACGTGAAGAGTCCAAATAATTACCTAGCACTGCACTGCGCTCGTCACCCAGAGATATAAGATGTTTCATTTCTATGCCCTGTAATTTCACCGGAAACATTACCTTTCAAACCGGAACACAGTAATGTTTGCCAATTATTACTTGGGGGTAGAAAAACTGGCAAAGGTGTGGTACTTCCCCAGACGAACTCTGCAAAGAGTTCGTCTGGGGAAGTACACAACAGAATCTTTCCGGGAGACAGCGATTTCCTCACGATTTTTAACATGCATGTCTTTTTCGTGATTTGGAGTCGTATTAATGGAAAACATTGCACGCTACTCGATCTAAATTATTATTATTTAACTAGCAGGGCTCTGTGGTTTCACCCGCTTAGTATCCGATCCCATTATTTTCCCGGGATAAAACGTAGCCTGTTAACCTATTATAGGTACTTCTAATACCTGCAAGAATATGTACCCATACAACGTTTCATGGTGAGTAGTTAAGTAGATTTCCCGTGAAAGTGTACCTAACACACACTTTCGCTTTTATAGCAGTATAGGATAGGATTAGAACGCGCTATGGAGAGAGCTATGCTCGGAGTCTCTTTGCGCGATAGAATTCGTAACGAGGTTATTCGCAAAAGTAAGCAAATTGAAGTGGCAATGGGCAGGCCACATCGCTCGCAGAACTGACAACCGATGGGGAAGAAAGGTTCTCGAGTGGCGACCACGAACCTGAAGACGCGGTGTTGGACGGCCTCCCACTAGATGGACAGATGACCTCACAAAGGTCGCTGGAAACCGCTGCATGCAGGTTGCGCAGGACCGTTCGTTGTGGAAATATATGGGTAGGTCTATGTTCAGCAGTGGACGTCTTGCGGCTGAGAGTGATGACCTCAACGTTTCGGCAGCGTTAGAACCGCCGTTATCAGCGTCACACAACAAATCGTATCAACACAGGCTTCTCCAATCTCACTCATTTAGTTACGACAAGATTCCACGACGCCTTGCTTTTTTACCGTTCTTTAAAGTGGCGTTATTACATTTTGTTTCAGGAGAGTAACGGCTGCAGTACGTACGGCGTTTGCTTCGTGGACACGTCCATAGGGCAGTTCCACCTGGGTCAGTTCGCAGACGATAAACACTCTTCTAGGCTTCTCACTACGCTGGCACATTTCCCACCCGCTCTAGTAAGTATCTATAGATTCTATATTTTACTGTATCAACCGTAGCCAAACAACCTGACCAAGTTGTGTCCAAACTTTACTTGTCTTTGAAAAGTTAAAGTCTCTTATTAGCAGGTTTCTGCACGATGTATTTCCTACGCTGTTTTAGTTAGAGGCATGACGTAGGTACATAACTTCGAAAAGGCAGTAAGCGTGGAACTCGAACCAAGGGACTGTTTCAGATCGGCAGTTGACGTTCTCCCGACTCCCGACTAGACCAGCCGTAGCTTTCCGACCAGGTTCCACATTAACTTACGAGTACCATATTCCTTACTAGACTACCAGCCGAATCGATTACGCTCCGACCTAATTTTCCAACCTCAAAATACTGTTCTAGATAAATTACCCGGTTACAATTCGTTTCTTACTGTTGATACTGTTTCAGAGTACCTAAATTTTGATTAGTCTCCGAAATGTATGCGATAAAAACCGATAGGCTAGCGATTTTGCGATGATGGTACGACATTGAAGTCTTTCGAACAAGCGTGTCGTGAGCATTTTGATGATCACACAAAAACACATCGTTAATCCCTGTTCACTCCACCAGGTAGTATTCGACCGTAAGACCACAAGTCTTCGGACAAGCAAGCTGGTCAGTACGCACTGCCACGGCGCTCGTCGAGAGCCCACGTCACTGTGGACTGCAGAGAAAACGCTCAAGACTCTCGCTGAGAAGTATTACAAGACCGACGCAGAGGGAAATTGGCCTGAGGGACTGAAGGAGTTCTTACACGAGGGTAAATAGATAAGAATTAGTAAAAGTCAAGTATAGAGAAGTCTCGACCAACATCTTAAGAGACGTTCAATAGGATCAGGGTTCAGATGCAGAAGGCGGTCATTCTTGACACAGCTCGCATCGTCAGTATGTTCCTCACTCTGCAGCCTTAACAACTGGTATTTTGGTGTGTTGAGCGCGTTGTAATTTTACTGTGTAACTTATCCGCACCGTGGACTTACCTCTATGTAATTGAAACCGATATTGTCCCTACAATACAGTTCCAACCTAGTGTGGGAGCTATAAATGCTTTAGTAACGATTGTATTAAAAACAAAAATACCTTAAAATAAAGTTTTAATTGGCGGCCTTTTCGATAAGAGCTAACTTTAGGATGAAAAATAAGTTTTTTTTTAATTATAAGTGACGAGACGAACAGAACATGTGCCGGATGGTAAGAAACATGCTTGCCACATATACATGCATGAATAATTGAATACGGGGAGTACAAGCTATATCGACACACTCGGAGGCCCTTCGTATTTCAATAGCTATTTCAATGACATTGCTGTTTGCGGGCAGGTCTGTGGCTTGCCATCAGGCACATGTGCTGCTCGTCGCATCACTCAATACTATAAAAAACAATGAGTAATTTTTTTCCAGGTGACGTATTAGGTCTGACTCCGGCCCCGCACTGCCATCTCGCCATTCGAGCGCTTAGCGGCTGCGTCTCATACCTCACCGCCTGTCATCTCGACATACAAGTACTAGGCATGAGCCAGTTCGCAACATACGCGCCACCCGACGTCCTAAACAAGACCCTATCGCAAGAGGTTAAGATCGAAAACCGATGGGAAGGTGGCAACACTATGGTTTTAGACGCGATTACGTTGAAGAATTTAAGGATAGTGCAGGATGAAGGATGTCTGTATGACAGGCTCAACTTCTGTTCCACTGCTTTTGGCAAAAGGTGAGTGAGTCAGTTTCCTTTTGACACTATTTCATTTGCCTGGACTAAAAGGTTACTAACACTAAAGGGATTTTTTGGAATGTATAAAACATCAAAGTATTTACACACTGCTCGTAGCTCGAAAAAGCGACACCGTTTCATGTTTCACGTGCCAAATACTCAAACGAAGAGGTTTGACTCCACTTATGTAATAAAAACGTCTAAAAAACGTCTAGGCTGTGGAATGAGTTGCGTGAGTGCGTTTTTTCGCGTCAGTTACAATCCTGGTGTTTTAAAGTCGAGAGTGATCGGTATCTTCTAGATAAGTACGCTCCATTTGTAGGCTGTTTAAAATCAAGTGAGATGGCGGTCAAGACCAAACCTATGATTGTTAAAATAATGTAAGAGTATAATTGCTTTATAAGGAATCTGTAGGGTCCGCTTGGGAAAGTACCACACCTTTACCAGTTATGAGGAGGCATGTTGATTACCATCAGGTGCATATTCTGCGCATCCTGTCAATAACCTTGACTCAGTATTCACTCAGTATTGATACAATCAGATATTAAATATATAAATAAATGTTGGTGGACAGTTCACACACAACACCATCTGACCCCAAATTAAGCAAAGCTTGTACACTATGGCGGCGAGATTGCTGATATAATACTTATATAGTTTTAAATACATACTTATTATAAATAGAAACACCCAGACACAGTACAAACATTTGAATTCATCACACAAATATTTGCACTGGGTGGGATTTGTACCCACGACCCTCGGCTTCGCAGGCAGAGTTACTACCCACGAGGCCAGTCTACCTACGTAAGTGGTAGGACTCCTTGCAGAGTCCGGGGAAGTACCACACCTTTGCCAGTTATTCTACCGCCAAGCAGGAATGGGCAAACATTACTGTGTTCCGGTTTGAAGGGCAATGTTTCCAGCGAAATTACAGGGCATAGAGATCAAACATCTTATATCTCTGGGTGACAGGTTCAGTGCAGTGCTAGGTAATGATTTGGACTCTTCATGTTCCAATAGTTGCGTGTCACTTTGCTGGTATCAGGCACATGTTCTGCTCGTCTCGTCACTCTATACTATAAAGAAAAAAACAAAACATACTTCCATTTTTCTTAGTTTCGGGTCAGATGGTGTTGTGTGTAAATTGTCCACCAATATTTATATACTGATTTTTTCATCATTCTTACAGGTTACTCTACCAATGGGTCTGTGCGCCCAGTTGCAATCTAAACGTCATAAAAGAACGACAAGAAGCAGTCAAAACGTTATTTGAAAACCAGGAACTTTGCCAAGATGCTAAAAATGTTCTCACTACATTACCGGACTTGGAGAGGCTATTGGCCAAGTAAGTACATCTTCTTAAGTGAAACTCTATTTCAGTAGTTAACAGGGATTTTATTTTTGTAAAGTTTACTGTTTGTAATGAAAACCCATATTAAAAAATATTCCGAGTGAAAAACAGTGATAAAATTTATTTGTAATATAATTTATTTTTGGTTCCAATTATTTCCATGAAATTCAGTAAGCTGAAGGTTGAGGGGCGATAAATTTGGCTAAGTTTCATTTTTAGAAATGGTAATTTTGTCCGTATTTTCAAGCAACGAAATCGAGCAAAGCTTGGTCATCAAGGTATGTTTTATATCAACTGAGTGCAACTTAGACTTCGGTTTATTTACTAAGCAATACAGGTACAAGTAAATTACTACTATGTATTTCAGAGTACATGCTCTCGGCAACCTAAAAAAATCAGAACAACATCCAGATTCACGCGCCATATTCTACGAAGAGAAGACGTACTCAAAGCGGAAAGTTCTAGACTTTATTTCTGTACTGAACGGCTTTAACGCAGCTTTGAAGCTGACAGAGCTGTTCTCAGGAGTTGAAGCTAAACTGCTGAGGAGAATTATGCAGCTCACACCCGAAGGGAAATATCCAGATTATGCTGATACTTTGAAGTTCTTCAAGGTACGTTCCAATCTTAATTACGTCAAACGCTAGTACTAAACCGAAAAAGTCGAGTAATACGCATCATTTAGAAACTTTAAAACATGAAATATACATATACTATAAAATATTATACAATAGCATAATGGGTTGCTTATATATGAAACCCACTTTTTGTTCCCACTACTTAGGGCCTTCTCTCAAGAGGAGAGTCAAGGTCATAATCCACCACACTGCTCAAGTTCGGATTGACGGATAACGCATGTTCGTGAAAGATGTCTTTCTTAGAACTTATTGGTTTACCTTAGTTAGGCCAAGGGAAAGCTAGTAAAAATTAGCTTATGTGCTATTACAGACTATAAATTAACTGTGTTCCAAATTTCAACCTTTTCCGTTCAGCAGTTCCGAAGTGATTGAGTAACAAAGAGTGAAACATCTAAACTTTGACATATATAATATTAGTACATCTGAATACCTTGTCCAATATTTCATTTTCAGGAAGCCTTTAATCAAAAGGAAGCAGAGAAAGAAGGCCGCATCCTCCCTGGGGAAGGGGTCGATCAAGAATATGACAACACATTGGAAACAATCAAGGAAATAGAGGAAGACCTAAAGGAATACTTGGCTACACAGGAAAAGTACTTCAAAGCCAGGGTAAAGTTACTCTCGCACTGGTTTTATATTTAAGTTCCGGCTTTGCTTAGATAATAACCTAGATACCATCTGCAGTGCCATCTGCTGTGCTGATTTGTGAAGCTAAACCATCCAGAGCCCCAACCAAACCGTGTGTTCTTCCAGACTATAATCTACCTGTGTTCCAAATTTCAGCCGATTCCTTCAGACATGCAGTGTTTCCACTTTAATCATTTCCTTTCCCCCTCACCTCAATTAAGATTTCCCCTTTTTTCCCCTCAAAAATTATTCTGGTATAGTTTTGGCACACCCAAGATTCAGGAAACCCCCCCTCAGGAAAGATTCAAATTTTAAAATTGCAACCAATCTGAAATGCCTCATCGAAAACCATGTTATATGTTACTAGCAGCCCGCCCCGACTTCGCTCGGGTATTATGGAAAATAAGTATAAAACAAAATTTTAACACACTCTTGGCAGAATTGCCATGCTTAGGACATACGACTAAGACAAAACAAACAATCCCAATCATCTGTTTATCATTTAAAACGCATGTTTTTTTGCCTATTTTACTTTATAAAAAAAATGCGGGAGCCAGAAGCTCAAGGGGAGGTCCTGAGAGAAGCGAGCCAAGCGAGGCCAAGCGAGGTCGTCGACGTAGCGAGAGGTTACACTCAAGGACATAGAGCTTCTGGCTCCAGGAGCTCACCCGGAGTCGAACCTCAGTGATAGACCATAATATGACCAATTGGTATGTTTAGGTATGGTTATGCTCTTATGCTTTACTCAATATGTGCCTTTAAACATTATGCTAAGTTATGTTTATGCTATATACGGTAGCAAAAATTATGCGAAAACTGTTATGCGTTAGTTGTTTTGGTATATTATCATTAGTCCTAAAAACGTTAGGCGTGTCTGGCGTCGTTGTTATTCCCCTTTTACTTTTACGGATCAAATCAAAAATTAAATTAGTAAATATATAATGGTTGTAATTTAGTGTTAAAAAATCTGCTAATGCCACCTACGACGTAGTTTATGGTTGTGCAATGTTTTATGTAGGTACAAAAGTCTATTAGTTCTAAATACGTACTAAATAGTTATTAGATATAACTGGCTGGTCTAGTCGGGAGAACGGCGGCGGCCGATCTGAAGCCCCGGTTTTAAATCCCACGTGCACTAGGCACCACTGTCTTTTCGGAGTAATATGCGTAATACCGCTAACTTAAAACGGTGAAGGAAAATATCGTGAAGAAATCGCCATATACTTAGAATCTTTTGAGTTCATGTGTCATCCACCAACCCGCACTGGGCCAGCGTGGTGGATTATGGACTTGACTCTCTCCTTGCGAGAGAGGGCCCCGAGTCCCAGTAGTAGAAATATTTTGACTGCCCTAGTGGCTTAGTTGGTAGTAGCTCTGTCTGCGAAGCGGAGGGTCGTGGGTTCGATCCTCACCCAGTGCAAATATTCGTGTGATGAATTCAAATGTTTGCACTGTGTCTGGGTGTTTCTATGTATAATAAGTATGTATTTAAAACTATATAAGTATTATATCAGCTATCTGGCTGCCATCACACAAGCTTTGCTTAGTTTGGGGTCAGATGGTGTTGTGTGTGAATTGTCCACCAACATTTATTTATTATTTATTTATTTAGTGGGCTGCTTATTGAATCTATTGACACAGCTAGATTTCTGATCGTCTCATCATCGTAGTCCTTAATGCTCCGTTTTATTTTACTTTAGTAGGTAGGATAAAGGGGATCTTTGGGGATGATCTATATCGTATCCTATCCCCCAGCTCAAATTACACGCGCATCACTATTTTTTCGAAGGCATGTCCGTAATGCCTCCAATTTAAAATGGTGAAAGAAAACATCGTGAGGAACCGGAAAGGGAATAAATTTAATGTAATACTGTGTGGAAAGTGCGAGAAAACTTGAACAATAACAGTAAAGGTAGAATAAACTTATACAAAAGTAGTTCTGAAAAGAACATTTTGATAGGAACATAAAAAAGTTTTACGAAAAAATGTTTAATATCATTTGCGTCCACTACCTACGTAGTGAGGCGACCACGCGAATTAGTAGACGCGCGCGCGGCTACTCGTGGTACTTACCTATTTCATAGCTGCGAACATCTCTCCCCCGTGCCTCGGTGTCCCCTCTATCGGTGTTGCGCCGCGCGGCGCCGCATTTTGATAGGATTGATATTATTAATTTCGATATATCTTTTGAATGGAATGTCCGACTTCAATAATTCAAAAAGTAATCAATAGGTATTAAAAGAGTCTTGAATAAGAAATAATTTATTTGGATAAGAATTAATACAAATGTGTTGATAACATGGTCTGAATTTGATAGGCATTTTTGTTTACTTTTAAAATGTAAAAAAGTAGTTGTTGCGAGGTAATTACTGTAGTTAGACATATGGTCTCGCGAGGTTTTTTGTAGATTTTAATATGCTCTATAATATTGTAGAACATTGTTTTGGTCTATCATTAGTACTTTCCGCAGCGTATACGATAAAAGCCATTTTATGACTGTTTTTTTTATACTTTGCGTTGGTTTTAGTAAAAATTTCCGTAGATATCTCTTTTTTTTGTGATAAACATAGCCTATGTTACTCAGTGATAATGTAGCTTTCTATTGGCAAAAGAATTTTTGAAATCGGTCCAGTAGTTTTTGAGTTTATTCGTAACATACAAAAATACAAATCTTTCCTCTTTATCATATTAATATAGATTAGTATAGATAAGAAACATCGTCATATTGAAAAAAAAATTGGAACTAATATCAGTATGGACTAATTAAAGGAAAATTTTCCTCAATATGACGAAGTTTTTGGATTTGTTTGATTAGGCATGATTTCCTCTTTATATCTCTTTTCCCTTTTTATTCCCCTCTGGACCCTAATTTCCCCTCACAAGGGGAAGTTCCCCTCATTGTGGAAACACTGCAGACATGATGAGACGTGACGTGACAGACATGACATGTGACAGACATGACGTGATTGAACAACAAATATCTAATAGGTAATCTAAACATTTAAAATATTAGTAGGATTACCGATCAGAAACTCGACTGTCTTAAAATTACGTAAGTAAAGTAAGTAAGGGGTGACTGTGATCTCACACTGTTACTATTTAATTCTAGCTTTGCCATCAATTTCTAAAAACTTGCTGTAACTATGAAATGTTTGGTTGAAAATCCAGCATTTTAATCGTTTTTGAAGCTATCAAAGCAATGTTATGTATACTTATTAATAGATATACTATTCTTTACAGTGCGTTTACGTGGGAACAGACAAAAAGCGGTATCAAATCGAGGTGGCGCAAGGGCCTGCGGCCAAAGCGGGCTCTGAGTACAGCTTAGAAGGCGCTCGGAAAGGATACAAGAGGTTTTCTACCCCTGAAACTAAGGTTTGTAGGAATTACTGTTGGACTGCTTCCTATGCACAAAGCAACAAAATTATATCCTACACACAAAGTAACAAAACTTCTGACAAAGGAATTCAGTGCCCATACGGATAGCTGTCGGGGACCGCTCCCACGGAGAGAAAGACAAAAATAAATATGTATCTATGTTGTAAGTTTTCACTTCGATAAGCAGTGCCAATTTTTTTATTATCTCACAACATTATCAGTCTTAATATCACTTAGAATGATCTCTTCCAGGTAACTGTGCACAGATAAAATACTATAATATGGTTTATGACTGGGTCGAAAATATTAGTCCATCTGGTAGATTTAGAAAAAAAAATATGGGACGTGTATTTTTTGTTTTATCAAATCATTAAAAATCGACAAAGATATAGAACATTAAACTCCCGGAGTGAAGGGGTGGGGGGTTGTGACGTCAAGTCCACATAAAATTCGTTATATAGACGTGACGCCAGTCGAAACTTATAAGTACTATATCTTCATCTCTTTTTGTGTTTGAAACAAAAGAAAAAATACGTCAAATATATTTTTTAGATCATAGATATTTTAACGTAATTCCAGGACCTTCTATCACGAATGCAAGCCGCCGAAGAACAGAAGAAGAACGTACTAAAAGACCTGAGTCGGCGAATATTCGAGAGATTCTCGTCTAAGTACGATCAGTGGGAGGCCGCTGTACAATGTCTGGCAACACTCGACATATTGCTGGCGTTTACTGAGTTTGCAAGACAACAGAGTGGTGACGTCTGTCTGCCGAGGATAACTTTCGATGGCGACGCTAAGGTGAGAACTGACGTTGTATTCCGGTTTGAAGGGCAATATTTTTAGATTTCCGGAGTGGTGGGGTCGTGACGTCACTTCTTAAAAAAAAACGTATATAGACGTGTCGTCGCTTGAAACTCTTAAACACTTTATTTTCTTATTTAAAAAAATAAATACGTGTACTAAGTACAATATCTTTTAATAATCAGAATAATCTAACTGACAGACTAACTAGTTGTTTTTAGTTGCTATGCCTATTGTAAACACATACTTACTATACATTGAATCATACAGGCACAGAACAAATATTTGTACAGTAGTATAGTATGGGAACCAAACCCGCGACCTACGGCTTCACAAGCATAATTACTCCCAACTAAATCACTAGGCCAGAATTTTTTAAATTATTATATATTTTTAATTATTTAGATTAACATAAATTATATTGTCTACTCGTTGCAGCCATACATAAACATCTTGGAAGGTCGTCACCCCTGCATTGTGAACAATGACTTTATTCCCAACGATACAAAACTGGGCGGAGACACGGGAACCCTATTACTACTGACCGGCCCTAACATGGGAGGCAAGTCGACGCTAATGAGACAAGTCGGGCTTCTCGCTGTGCTGTCGCATCTGGTAAGTTATAGTATCTATATTTATATATGTATTTATATTTAACCCCAGACCAAAAAAGGGTTGTTATAAGTGTGTCTGTCTGTCTTTCTCTCTCTCTCTCTCTCTCTTTGTGTTTGTCTGTCTGTGGCACCATAGAGCTTAAACAGATCAACCGATTTCAATGCGTTTTTTTATTTGTAGTTAGATGTAGCTAGTTTCTGTGCAGTGGGTCTTAGCTATGTTTGGTTAATATTGATTCAAGATGGCGGCGTCGAAAAAATGGCGGATACAACATTTTTTCACAACCTCTCTCAATATGGGTATCAAATAAAAGGGCTTGACTAGTAGATTACTACGCTCTATAAAAAATATTTACTATCCGGCTGAATACTGGATAATACTAAATACTAAACCTCACCTAATGTCAGTGTGCGCACTCGAGGACATACACACATACTCTCTCTTTCTCTCACACACACACACACACACTCTGAGAGATATTAATTAGTTAAGCTCATCATCACTCGTAACGTCGCGATGACAAAACGGCGTTATTTTTTTAAACTATACTGAGAATATAACTGTATTTCGTTTCCAGGGTAGCTACGTACCAGCGGCCGAATGCAGCCTGTCCCTCACAGACCGGATCTTCACTCGGCTCGGAGCGTCGGACGACATCCTGTCGGGCCAGTCCACGTTCCTCGTCGAAATGACCGAGACGGCGGCCATAGTCAGCCACGCGGCCGTGCATTCGCTCGTATTACTCGACGAATTAGGTAAGAAGTCAACAAACCCCTGGGCTAGCTGGTCTAGGTCGACCACTAACTAAAAAACAAGCATGTAAATTTGTAGATTGTAGGTAGTTATCGTTCAGTTTTGTGACTTGACCACGACTACGTGAAAAAAAAATTGCTTAATATTATTATTTATGGTATGCTAATCTGAAAAATATAAAGCTGGCAACACTGATCACGAGCAATTTTTTACGCGTCACTTCCGCTATATATTTTTCTTACGGTTTAGTCTCAAAGTTTTTTCAGTTAGATCTCGCAGCAAAATCGTTATATCTTCCGAGTCTTTTTTTTTTAATAAAGAGTGACGAAACGAGCAGGCCATGTGCCTGATGGTAAGCAACACGCCTGCCACATAACATCACAGTGACACGCTGCTATTGGAACATGAAAAGTCCAAATCATTACCTATCACTGCACTGCGCTCGTCACCCAGAGATGTAAGATTATAATCTCTATATAGATGTTATATCTCTAAGCCCTGTAATTTCTCTGGAAACGTTGCCCTTCAAACCGTAACACAGTTATGTTTTCGCATTCTGCCGTAAAAGGAACTTCGTTCCAAAAAATCTTATGTACGAATCTTATAGTGGCAAACAAGTTGACCCAAAAGTGACGTGGAAGGGGAAAGTTCGCGCATGTGAACTTCCACCAAAGATACCTTAAAAACATTTCTGCGCAGCCAACTTCATTGGGTCAACTTGTTTGCCGGCAACTATACTCATGTTGTTACACAAATAAAGATATCTTTGTCTAGGTCGCGGCACGTCAACGTATGACGGCACAGCTATAGCGTCGGGTGTAGCGGTGGAGTTGGCCGATAGAGGCTGCAGGGTCATATTCTCTACGCACTACCACTCGCTCGTCGGACATCTGTCTTCACACGCGGGCGTCTTGTTGGGACACATGGTTAGTACATTGTTATAGTGGCTGGCCTGATGACTTTGTTTCATGTAAGTCTCGTTTGTCTGCAAAGCCGTGCGCCGTGGGTTCGATCCCCACCCAGTGCAAATATTTAGATAAATTCTTTATTGCACGTATTTGTGTGATGAATACAAATATTTATACTGTGCCTGGCATGCGCGGTCCGAGGGGGTCACAGGGGACATGACCCCCCCCCCCAAAATCGTATACGATAAACAAAAAATCCAAGAAAATTAAAAATATCTAATAGCACATATACTATTTTTTAACGCGGGAAAACAACTAGAATGGGAACTAACTACGCGGGTAAAATCGTGAGGCGCTACTAGTAAAGTATTTTTTGCTCGATTTATTGTATTTCTACTTGTGACCCCCCCCAAAACCTGAGGCTGCGTACTGGTGACCCCCTCCAAAATTCGAAGCTGGGACCGCGCCTGGTGCCTGGGTGTTTATAAGTTATTATATCAACTATCTGGATGCCATAGTACAAGCTTTGGTTAGTATAAGGCTAGACAGTATTGTGTGAAATGGCCACTAATATTTTATTTATTAATTTTATTTGTGATAGGTACCTATTTAAAATTTATTCCATAAAATGAGGCGTTTTCAGGATGCAAGTAGATCTGTGAAATAGTTCGCAATTTCGCCTAATGTGGCGCTAATGCTTCATTGTCTAAAATTTCTGGAACAAAATGAATAAGTGGCGCTACTTATGGCGAAGTTAAGAATTATCTTTGGCACTGTTTTGTAAGGAGAAGGCGTATTGCTTATACCTTATACTATAAACTAAAAAATAAATACAACACACGCTGCCTGTTACACTGTGTAAAAAATTAAATTGGTAGTCATACAGACTGTGACATAATTATAAGTGATATGAGATAATAATAAGTGAATATTTGTAACATGGTAAACTGACAGACAGACAGAAACACTTATTATGCACACCAGTAAAATTAAAAAGTACAAAACAGAAAATGATTATGACTAGTGCCATAAATGACGGCCTTATCGCTAATAGTATATCGCTGTATAGCAGATATACTGCTATTACATATGTCAGTGATGCGAAATCTTGTTTCACCCATCCAGAAGTGTCTTAGAGCGCACGTCTCGCTCGCGCTACATTACCATGTCGATGACGCAAGATAACATATTTTCCTTTGGCCAAAAAGTACTCATAGAAGTTTTCACTTCAAAACGGTAACTTAATTATGTACTGGGCCCAAAACCTATAGAAATAATAGACGATAGTTCACAAGGTGTCATTTTATTCAATACTATGGATTGCCTCCAAAAAAATTTTTCAAAATATGTTTAGTGTACAGTATTCGTCCCGTTACAGTTTTATTATACGTTTTTGTTTGTAGGCCATCTTACTAAAACAACTTGGCAGTAGTGTCTGACGGAAGACTACTACCAACACACAAAAAACTCACGGACCGAGCACCAACCTTACAATATAAATGTACTACATTGCCATACTCTGACAAATCCATCTTTACTATATCTTACCTTTCCAGGCCTGCATGGTAGAAACAGACGAATCATCCGCCGAAACCGAGGACCATATCCCCGAAGAAACGATAACTTTCTTGTACAAGCTGTCCCCCGGCGCTTGTCCCAAGTCCTACGGCTTCAACGCTGCTCGCCTCGCAGGCATACCGACAGACATAACAAGAAGAGCCCACCACATCTCGAAGAATCTAGAGAAAGAGGCGACTTGCGTACGCGCATTCAGAGACCTTATGAAGCTGGATGATGCTTCACGTATTAAAGAAATGCTGGCAGCTTTGAGCATTTGAAATGTAGTTTTAAGATGTTGATTTTTTATGGTATCTGTTGTTATCAGAGGATGTTTTACCTAATCTGGAAGGTGTTAAGTTTGTAAACCGATTGATTGCTCGTGTAATATGGATCATGACTCTTCGGTACATTTTAGGTAGTTTTCGTAGCATACTTGGAATTTACGTACCATTTATCTTTTGAAACAATCATTAAAATAAAAATTTGCAGTAGTCATAGTTACTATCGATAGAAGTGAAAACTTAGAATTTTATTTTAATTCTACAGCACTAATGTAAACTTTGGGCTAGTGGAAAAGGCGCAGAACTATTGCCTCGGTCCGAATTCGATCACAATACTATAATTCCATATTAGGTAAAATTTCCTTGTTTATCTGATTATTATATTTTGAAAATGACTTTGGTCAGGAAGCGTAATACAAAATAACATTTAAATATTTTTTTCTAAAAGAACTACTAAAGGCACTTTTTTATTAGGAACAGTTATCCATACAAGCAATCACTCAGCTTAGTTTTCTAACAAATACTTTCAGATGATAGATTTCTCCGTACTCGAATTACAAAGTACAAACCTGAATATATGGAATGTTCCATTCAAACGATTATGAACTACAAAGCCTGGCTATAAGGTTTATCTTTCCACAACAGAATGATTGACAATTTAGTTTAGCTTCGTAGACCAGCGTAGCGATTCTGAACCCAGTCGGATTTATCTCGACACGTCATAATCAGACCTCTCGATCTTTGTCTTACCGGTTTAGAATGACAGAGACAAGGATTGTAACTCTTAATTTGAACCGTTCGGGATTGCGTTCAGAATCAGTACCCAGTTCTAGTGCTGTAGTGCCATATCAGATCCTGCCTCCACTATTGTGATAAATATTAAATGTGATAATTATAGTTTTGCGTATTGTTAAGTGTCTGTTTTGTTGCAACGTTTATTCTTTGTAACAATTATCGTATTTTTATTACTATGAGATGTGTCAAAATCCCCCTGTGATTAAGTATGCCAACCCACCAATTAATTCAATAAATCTTTTGCACCTAATACATAGTTTTCATTTTCTATGCTATTGAGATTAAACAAATCACAGGATATTTTTTCTATTAATTTTTTATTAGTGAACTCTGCAGTAAGCTGAGGAAGAACCACACCTTTATCTCCGCCAATAAGTTACGTGCAAACGTCACTGTCCCGATTTGAACAGGACTGTTTCCAGACAATTTACACAGAATAGAAATAAATCATCCTGCAACTGGGTGACGAGCGCAGTGCTAATTTTGTGTATAAAACAAAATCAGCGGGGTCTCTTCATAATCTTGCCAGTGGCACTGCGGTTTCACTAGCATAGTTGCCGATCCCGTTATTTTCCCGGAACAAAAAGTAGCCTATATTTTATTTCAGACTTAAAATCTCAATTTTCATACATATCACTTCAGTAGCTTTTGCTTGAAAGAGTAAGAGATATACATCATCCATACTCCATACAAACTTTCACATTTATATTATTAATTTAACAGTAGAAAGTAGGATTTATCAAAATCTCACGTCACGGTTTTGTCTTCTCCACCGAAACTGCTCAACTGATTAAAGAGTTACATTTTCAGGACCTTGCTAGTACCTATTACATACAAATAATAAGACATTTTATATTTTTCATTTATTTCAAACATCCATTGTATGTCCTTAAAATTAAACAAATATTTCACTTTTTGTCTTGCGAAAATATTCTTGTTCATGTTTTGACCAATGTAGATTTAGCTTAGATTAAAATTACAAACATATTTAGGCTCAAACTAAGATATTTACAAGATAATACTTATACAAATTAAAAATAGATTTCATGAAAAATTATTAAAAAAATAAATGCAATTGGAAAGTACGAATGCCGTATTACGTAAAATAATAAGGTTAATAATAAGTAAATCCATTCCTATAGATGACTAGGTCGAATAAATTATTTGAATAAACAACAAACATACAATTTAAATAAGCAACATCCACACTATTTTTTAAGACATAATATCTTGTATACCTACCATTACTGGGATGGATGGTTGTTTCCGAATCATGACAGTGGTCCAACTGTATCAACCACTTTGTTCTATGATACAAATCCAATTCTACTGTTGGTATAAATCGGAATAGTTGATTATATTAATTATGAAATTAGGTAGTCTGATTATACTGACGTGATTCGGCAAGTTCCATATTATTAAAATTTAATAATAATACATTTATCTTAACAGCATAGACATTAATGTTACTTAAACGTTCTCAGTACTAATATTTCCAACAAACAAAGAGAACAATGAATAATTTCCCGCCAATATGAAGTCCTGAGACTATCGACGATTTTAGATGTCCACTCAGTTCTTTTTAAGTAGGCACGGGATCCAGTCATCATAATTGAGATAAAATAACTTTCTAAATACATTACATCTCTTTTATAACTTGCAGTCTTTCAAAAGCAGTTTATTTACAATGCGTAGGTAAGTACAAACTTATACACTAATTTTGTGATTACTTCTAAGTAAGCTGGGAACGGAATCTTTAGACACTGTAGCCGGAAGAATTTACAGACTTCTAAGCTCTAATTTTATGTTGTTTGAAATAAGCCTCTTCGGTTTCCGCACGAATCAAATTCAGTCACTCTTATAACCGAGACAGCACGACTGTAATTGCAATGAGCCATTTTCAAATGAGAATGATCAAAAAATAATGTAATAAATAGCGCCTACGTGACTCCTAACATACTTAATTTGACTTATTTTGTCCAAATCAAAGGTACCTACCTACCTACTATCCAATGTCAATTGGTATATTTTGATAAATTACATTCGTTAAACAGACATTTTCGTTATGACCAAGGTACCGCAATTCTCTGTTTATTTTAACGGACAATCCCAAATAAACACTTCAAAGCCTTGGATCAATATGTTGTTCCGCGAAATGGATGTAGGTATGTTTACATAAAACGAAATAAGGGTATAGTAGATGTAATATTAGTAAGTCAATCAACGCCATTAACTACCTGTTTAGTTTGGAACTTAGTTTCATTTGAAAACGGCTCATCAAGTAATCGTTCCGTCTTTGCAGGTTTTTGATTGACAGTCAAGTACCATTGACAAGATAAAGAAGTAGAAATAATTGATAATTAGGGTCTAATGTAAGTGACAGAATAATTATCTAATGTGAAAGTATACATGTGGTAGAAGACGGTATCAATAACAAGGCAATTCATATGGCAGGTTGCATACCAAAACTACAAAGTCCAAATATGTGACAATCTTGTTGTAAAAGTTAATTTTGTTGAGTAATGTAATAAATTAGGTTAGATTCTGGGGATGTAATCAAAGCTAGCATATAATATATAATACAGCTGCATTTTCTCTTGAATATCCCAAACGGTTAGATCTGGCCACGGATTTTATTACGACGTCGTAGCGCCCGCGCAGCGCTTAGCTCAGGATTAGAAAAGTTAAGGAAAGAGTCCTTACAATAAGCAAGTAATGTTAAAATTTCTTTTTTAGTATAGGTTTCAGTGTTCCTAAAGGTTATAATCAAATCTGTAAACTTTACGCTTATGTTATTAAATATGTTTGTTATATTTTATATTTAAAACTCAAAATGAATTATCACTTTATAACTTCGAATATGAAACCTGCCAGCACAGCATTTTATTCTCCTTTACCTAAAATTCTTTCAGCACCATTTTACTTTATAAAATTTTCCGTACAATCTCTACAAAATTTTATAATAATTTATAAAATTTTGCCTAATTTCTGAGGCTGGGTGATTCAGTCATGCTTTATTTACGCGTTATGGAATAGTTTTAAATACTTATCTATTTTTAATTTATTACCTAAAACATTCGCTTTGTGATACGATTTATATTTATCAGCTAAGAATTGAAAGGAATACTAGATTGTAAAATACCAGTCTACAATAACTATACTTACAAGGATAAAGTTACGTAGATACGGGTACTGATTCTGAACGCAATCCTAACGACTCAATTTCGGAGTGACAATTCTTGTCTCTGTCATTTTAAACGGATTAGACAAAGGCCGAGAGGTTTGATTTCGTGTCAAGATCGAGATCGATTGGGTCCAGAATCGCTACGAAGTACTGAACAGCAAGGGAGGTGTTGATCGACATTTACATAAAAAACCTTGGGATTTCTACTTGCAGGACAACTGCTGAAGGGGTCCAGTCCGTTACAGATTCCATTTTGTAAGATTAATGGAACGTATACTTTGTATTTATACATCACATTTTTTTATTACGCGAGTTGTTATTAATGACTTCGTTCTGTCATAACAGCCAATAGAACAAACATAACAGACGTTAAATAAAATGTGATAGCCAGGGACAGGTACCTACTTTCATTTACCTAGTCTGATGCTTGATGGGGAAATAAAAGCGAAATTTTTGATATTTTCTCGATTTTAGTTTTACCTCTCCACAAGAATCTTCAGTCGACTTTATACAAGTAAAAAACTACAAACACTTATTTTTAATGTTGATATTGACATTGGTCGTTTTATAGGGCTAACGCTCGAAGACAATTATTATTACCAGGTTTGTTCCTTTTTTTAAGGGAAAATGTGTTAAAAGTATTTGCAAAATGTGCACTAAATTTATATGTTTAAATGACAGTTTTACAGAATTTCATAATTGTTAAGGTAAAATAAATACAGAAATAATGAGCATTTGTTGACATCGTCTTGCTCTCTCCTCACTCCCTTATAGAGTAACGGACCTTCAGAAGCAAATTAGTCAAACTACATACTTGTAAATGCAAAACAGAGTAACACAACTTATTTTCATAGCCTCCTAAACACGCATTTTTTTCTATTTATCTTCTCACATTTCATTACTAAAGCTTGGCTTATTATTAAACATTTATATGTATGTTTAACTATCCTAATATAAACAAAATTTAATACGTTTAATTATTTACTTACTTATAGTACGGTGAAATTAATTTCCGAAATTTCGATTAGTTTTATGCACAACGTTGACGTGTAATCTGACCCCGTTCATGTTTAAGTGTACGTGGTGCATGAAATTGTTTAGAAATATCGGGGACTCATTTCACAATAAATACCTACATCTACGTTAAACATTGTTAAAAAATGTATTGAAAGGCGACGATATCTAAAAACAATGTTGAATAAATTAATCTCGATAAAATAATTCATTCTATTTGTAGGTACAATACAAATCCATGTTATGGTTTAATAGATTAGATTAAGTACATAATAAATTATAATTTTTTAAATTAAAATATTACGTTTGAACAAATAACATCTGTCTTAAAATGCAGTCAAATACACTTTTTTTATTTCAACTGCTTCGTTAGCGTTGCTACCACAAATTAAAGTTATAGATTATAGTTTTTTTAAATGAACCCTCATCTGATCAAATGTTCGATACACAATTTACACTGTGATTTGTGATCGATTTTTATTTACATTTAACACAATGAAAGAGACAAATATACCTAATATACAGAGGCCAATCCTCAGAATAGAACAAGCTTATTTTTTAGCGCGACAGAGACAACGTATTGGTCATTACTAAGAGATAGTGTCATGAGCACACGTTGAATTTCTTTAAAAATATTCAAAACAAACATACATAAACTCAAAGATAGACATCATGTTAAATACAACTCAACAAATATATAAATAAAGGTATAAAAATGCACGTATACTGAAACCATTTTAGTTTTAAATATATGTAGCAATATGTATAGAAAGTAAAAATAGAGGAAAACAGAACAAATACGTAATAAAGAAATAGTAAACCATTTCGGAAGTTATCAATGCTTAACATAAAGTAATATCGATTAGGCTGCACATTTCAAATAAATAAAACTACAATAAGCGAGTGAAACAGTGCAGAGTGTGAGAATTTCACTTGCGTTATTAACTTATTCGATCGCGTAAACGTTTTGTGTCAACATTTTTTTATAAATTACGAATAGCGCCATCTAATCGTAAGATTTGGCACTACTCTAATTTAACACAAACTCGTATCTTCATTCTTTACTTTTTCGTGTCATAAAACAAAAACAATAATAATTATGGCGTCCAATTATTACTAACGACGATTAAGACTTATGATGTTAACTGTTAACAGTACCTATGACATAAGAAGAAGCCGTCATAATTGGTTATCAATCAGGAGTCAGTAATCACCATATTTGCAGTCACATATTTGAATAAAGTTTACTTTTACTTAACGCGATCTAATTCGTAAAAGAGATCAGTGAAACTCACATTCAAGACACGTATGATACACAATTCAAACGGACTTCTTCAAACGATCATTATTGTATGGAGTCATTTCATCTGAAGATATACTTAAATCAACTAATGAAATGACTAAATCTCATCACAAGTGAAACTTGATCATTATAAGAGTAACCTACCTGTATCAACCTGTTAAACATATCTTCGAAAGAAGTGACGAGATTTAAAATTCTAATTGTCAGAATAACTAGCTAAATCCGTCGGGTAGCGCGTGGAGTTTCTTCAAAGTTCGTCGAAGGACGAGCTGCCTCTCTCGTCGAAGGGCCTGGCTCGGGGTTCGTCCCATCGTTCCCAGCGCTCGGAGCTCAGCAGCGACTCGGATTCTTCATCTTGTCGTGGCACGGGAAACACCATGCCGTCACCAAAGCTATTAGAATCAACATTATCAATAGGATTCCCAAACAAATGTAACGAATAACGTTATTAATTTGACCATGTAATGATACTTAACCTTCGATTCACAAATTTAATCTTAATGGTATGAAGTAGTATTTTAAAGACAAGCTAACATTTTAAACAAGATATAACTAGCCAGTTTAGGGGCCTACGCTGATTATATCATGTCATTAGTTGTGTTTAATGATATTTTGTTTTCCTGTCGAATTACAATCGAAGTAACAAAAGTAACTATTACACATTATGTACAATGTTTTGAGAATGTTTTGCTGTGCGTATAGAGATAAATTTGTGCATACGATCCGCTAAAATACTATTTAAGTAGAGCTCTAATAAAATCGGCGCTCATAACAAAGACCCAAATCCATTCTGAATTTTATGTCTTTTCGACACGTCGTTTTCCACTTCCAATTCGATACTAATGTTACTACTTATTGAAAAAAAACTTGTACTTAACAAAAGACATAAAAACCAAACTGAGAATGGATTCGGCACTGGATCTTTGTCCTGTATACCAATAATTAAGCCAGCAATATACAAACAGCCTATGTATTTATTGAAAGGAGCAAGCAGATTGCCTATTTTGGTGCCACGATTGACAAGAGATAAACAAAAGAAATTCTTAAACCTATTTTTTGCACTTTATCTCTATTTATCTATTTAATCTCTTTGGATAGCATTAAAATTAACAAAGAAAACTTCCCAACTCATAGCTCGTAAAAACTTTGGTAATTCATTTAATTTTCATTCGTAAATTACTATCCCCAAGCAAGACGCAGAGTGGAAGTGAGACAACATACTATCAAGTCCCGCAGCCTACGAAACTAAATTATTATTATTTGAGCTACTACTATTGGTCTTAATACGCCGAAATATTCCTGTTTTGTTTTTATATTATATGGATGTCACAGAAACGTATTTCATCTAAAGTAGTAGGCTCATAACATTTCACCATAATTTTCGTACTTTTCTAAGAATAACGGCCTATCCGTTTTACAGCCTGATATTTGATTGTCAATAACCGAAACGAAAACACGCCGACAAACGAGTCTTCAATTTTAGTTATTTCGATAAAAACACGCTTTGGTTTTTGGACGTTAGTGTGCTGAGTGCGAGTCGTGTCGTAAACAATAAATAGTAAACGTGACATTTCCATAAAGAAATGCGGCGCGTTCTAGTATTTGTATAAAAAAATCCGATAGTTTTTTTTTTCATACAAATGTTATGTTTACGCGATCGCGGTACAACGCGTACTTATTGTTATAGCTCGCACTCAGCATACACGAATCCAATCCCAGGTCCCCCAAGACCAAGTAGGTTTCGTCAATCAGTATACATATATAACACATATGGGTTTATTTGTTCTTCCACAATTGCAGTAACACACGACTTAACATAGCATAGGTGTGTAGGTACGTACCGTGCAGTCTAGCCGCAGTATTTCTAATATTTATATAAATGAACAGACCTTACTTCTACCGCAAACAGCAATTTCAACTACGAGTAGTCTATTGTGATGGCTTAATACTATTTCTATATTTATATATATTTAGGACAAGAACGGAACAGGAAATATTGCCCTAGTGGCTCATTCGTTAGTTAGTCTGCCCCCATAGATCCGAATGTAGGTAGGTGGGTACAATTCCCACCTAGGACAAATATTTGTGTGATTAATATAGATGTTTTTGTGTCTGTAGTTTTCTATCTATCTTGAGTGTATTAATAATTATGTAATGTCTGGCTCCCACAGCGCAAGCTTTGTTTAGTTTGGGGCTAGATGATGGTGTATGAGAATTATAATTAAATATTATTAATATTACATTTATTTTTGTGGACTTTAACACGCTTCCTTTATTGATTATTTTTGAACCCAAAGAGTTGTTCGGTTATCTAGATTTTTACATTGAGTTGGCTAATTTAACAGTATAAATTCAGTGACCAATATTTTTTTCTTTGATTAAGCTATTATACCACACTGACATATTTCCGCTTCGTTCTGTCCCAAACTATGCCTAAGGGAGAGTCTCCACTGAAACGTGACATAAATTAATGTAAATGTACTAAAGAAAAAACATTTATGAACCCACTAACAACAGATACAATCTTCAGTTACGGCCATATCTACATAATACAAACAATGTTCTAAAAGATTTACTCGTGAACAAAATATCGCCTCGTTTCTCCTTCAATAGAAATAGCCATAACAGCATGATTTGTTAAGTTGTATGGTTAACAAGGTGAAATGAATCCGTGATATACCATGCAAAGTGATTTGATTCCGCTTCAGTGGATACACTTGCATCATTTCAGCAATTTATGCTGAACATTCACACAAGATGAGCATAACAGCTACCTACATGGTGTGCAGCTAAGAAAAAGAAGTGTAGGTTAAATCTTCCTTGCGCACAGCCACCTGCAAATCCTTTAGATTTTTCAAAAGAGGGTAGGTACAAATGTTACTTAGCTTTACCAGTCTTCCCTTCAAAGGAAACACAAAATCTAACAGCCTACTAACTACTCGCACTACAGCTCATATTAGCATGCAAAAGGACACCGACTTATCCATAAAAAAAAATCCAAAAAAGAAGTGAATGACTTTAAATTTGGACCAGTTCTCGGGGTAAATGCCAATGAATGAAAAGCATTACGTTAGTTGAACAAATTTATTTATCGTAATAAAAATATAGCGAAATGGAAATATTTCCCTTATACTATCTGCGGGACGGTCCGGGCCTTTCGAGGGCAAAGTCGCCATCGCTCACTGTCACGCGCCATCTCCACGCTAAAATAATACCAACAACTTACTGCTACATCTAACGACCAATATTCTGTTAAATATATAATAATAAAAGATACGAATACCGGAAGAATGAATAGGAAAATTAGGTGATATAGATGAAAATAGAATAGATTAGTAATTTTATAGATAGAATTAGATAGGTAAAATAAATAAGTCAATTACGAAGAAATATTTTAGAGAGATAGATATGTAAATGAAATGTGGTCTATTTTTAATAATGATCTAAATAAGACAGTTTCATAATAACGTATTTTGAATATATTTAAGGTGTTGTATTTCGTAATCGGCCATTTCTCATATTATATATCGACGTTTTAAAGATGCTGAAGTCATTGGATTAAATATTAGTAATTAAGTTGTTTCCGAGAAATTTTGCAAATATAGAACGAGGTTTCAATTTCACATAGACCTCTTGAATTGCGATATACACAGGTACGTTTTAAACAAAGAAAGAAACATGTATTACTATATTTTATTACATGTCTCTAAGCTCAGTAAACACGTTCTGCGTAAATTGTTATAACAAACACTAAGGGGAAGAAAATTAGGTGTTTTAAAAACCTTTTTTGAACACGTCATTTAAATTTACTGACAGTGTTGATACTTGTATGTTACAATGATAAAAGAGATTATGTAGAGGCGATCTGAGTGCATGAATATATTTTAGTCTACTGCTGTTAAAAAATCGAGGCGTCTTCGAATTAAAAAAATATACAATGAATAAATCCACATGTATTTTTTTATTTTCATTAAAACAAAATCATTAGATACCTATGGAAATAATGTGATTATTAATTATATGAATTTAGTTACGTCTTCGATTGTCTGTTTACATTAAAACGATTTAATGTTATATTGTGACTTCAAATATCTCTGAAAAGTTGGTATACCGAAATGGCTGATTGAAAATACAAAGCCTCTTACTACGCAAGGTAACGCAAAAAGAGTTAAATATCAAACCGAAAGGAAAGTATTGTTATAATTATGAACAACTTTACTATGGCACCCAACCCGATTTCCTTGAAATACATCAGCAAAATCATCGCACACATTTTGCAGACTTAAAGTTTCATTATTCATAATCAGCTATTTTCGCTTTCAGATTTGATCTCATTATTAAAGTTGGTCCATAATTATCAGTACATCACTTCACTATCGGTTTAATCCACTCGTTTTGGTTAACCTTGAAGAAATATGAGTTCTGAAGCACCCAAAGCATGCAAGCCTGAAATAATAACAATTTATTACTTAATACTTAATGTTTCAAATATACATCACACAGACCTAAGGGCATGACCGGAGCGCGCTATTTCATTTTCGTTCGGATCCATTTGCTTGCTAATTACTTCAATAAGCCTACTTATAAGCCTACAATGTGACTGAAAAGCTTCAGTGTAGTCATTAAAAAAACCAAATAAAATACAAAAATAAAGAACAAAACATTTTATTGTGCACAGAAATACTTACAAAATATGAACATTATCATTTACAATAATGAACAATATCATAACTTTATCAGTCTTGTGTGTTGTATATAGCACAGAAATAATAAATGCATAAAAAAGCAATTTAAATATTTCAGCATTGGAATTATTGAAATATCATTAAAATGAATCAAACACACGTCAGCCGAAACTTTCTAATAACTTGAGCATATTTCTATAGATAACAAAACTCAATATGAGTTATATGGGGATAGGTAGAAAGGATATAAAACAAAAATCTGCCGAGGAAATACATCACAAGAAACGATTTTTATTAAGCAACTAATTACTGAAAAGATAGCTGTTCCATTGTTTTCCTTTCATTAGATATCATATGATTAATTAAATCAAATATTACAGCCATTTTGATAATACAGCCGATGTTTTTCTGTATTTTCATAATTCCTCCAATGGTAAAAGTTGTTTAGAAGCGCTTTAAGTTCAGTATACCCGTTCCGCCTAACCTGATATAATTCTAAAATGTTTGTATTTTTATTAGCCCTGTTTTAGTAGGTAGTAATTTTAAACACATGATTTTTTAACCCAATTCATAAAATCTTAAAATTCTTTTGACCGTTTGGTTCAATATTACAAAGATTTGTAACAAAAAAAAAACTATAAGATAAGCACATTTAGTACACATGAAATTATTGTTTACTAAACAAGAAATAATACTCAACAATTGATTAAACACATTGGAATAAAAAAAAATTCACAGAAAGTTATCGACAGTATTAGATACCTAACTCAAAATTTACGAAAATAAATTAAAGTAAGTACATTATTTTATTGGAACGGATTTGGTAGAGAATATTTTATGTATAGTTTAGGTTAAGCCTAGGAATTTAATTATGATTGATTCGGTATATTTCCGGCAAGAGTGTTACACTTTAAACCTTGCCAGTACCCGTATCCATTCAGAATAAAAAAAGTTTAAAACATCAGCGTACTTTATTACTCGGGCACAATTAAAATTTTATATTCAACACCTAAACTACACAAGACCTAAAAATAATTAATCTTTATGTATATTTAATCAAATCGTATATGATATAGCTACTCGTAAAATGTTATTATGTTTTAATAATAACAAATGTATATAACTCTAAAAATAAACAATTCGAATATTTAATTGGTAAATAGAGAGTAATTCGATGTTTAGTTACTTTACAAATATCTTACTGAATTTAACAAAACTTGAGTCATATAATTTCTTTTTAATGTGATAGTTTCATTAATTGACCGTTTTTGAAACGTAACGTAATATATTTCGGTCGTTGTGTATGTATACCTAAAAAAGTTTTTATCATGAATTATTACTAAATTATCTATCTTCAGTCTACTATTATTATTGTCGTATCGATGCAATCTACCGTACCGTAAAGTACCAATTAATTATTATTATCATAGCAATAATCTATATTATTAACAGGACTAGTTTGGGAATTATTTATAGGCAAGAGAAAATAAATGTTACTCAATATTTTGGGATTTGTGGGTTTATTGCAAATTATACAATAACCTATATCGTAAACCAACGAAAGGCAGTGAGTCGAATATAGAGTTACTTAACTTTACCTTTTAATTGTATTGGATCTATTTATAAATATATTTTGAAACAAAACTTTTTATGGTAGAATTGATCGTATTATAAAATTTTTCAATAACCAATGAACCATTAGTTGATCGCTTTTCACCAATCAACTCGCTAACTTTAACTGCCATTGCTGAATTAAAGAGGACCAAATGAATGAAAGGTTTACTTCAAGGAAACGACTCCTCAGTAATTCTATAGAATTGCAGATCTCGTCGAAGACTTCAAAACATTCAGTAAATAATAAATAACAGAGAAAAATATATGTATATTTTAGTATTTCTCTTTCGTTGGTTTAGATAGCGTTTTCTAGATTATGCCTTTACTTCGAACGACGTGATATCCACTACGCTAAGCTTTGAAAATGCAATGTAATGCAAGCTGCATTGGATACTGAGTTGCCCTGTTAAAATAACGTTGATTCACGTTTAAATAACTAAGGAATATTTAAAAAAGATTCAAGATATATTTAATGTCAGTAAAATATGTAAACCTACCGCGTTTTCTCTTTACAGTTATACTTCTTAATCTGCCAGATTTAACAAAAAAACAGACAAAATAATTAAACTGATGTATTGAAATTCATTAAAAAAGATCCTAAAATTGAACTGAACTCATGTGACCTATTCAGGAAAAATACAGACTTGATAAAAATGGATTTAGTGCAAACACATTTCAAGGTTTAATACAAATAAACAATATTTAAATTAAAGAAAACCATGTAATTATATTTAAAAACTTGTAAAATGTAGCTATAAAACTAATGTACACAAGTAGGATAAAATGATAAACAAGAAACTAACAAAATATATATCCATAAAGTTTGTATTTCTCAAAAAAAGGTTACCAAAACTTAGATCAGTACAATCTCTAAATTTTTACTCCTAATGCAGAAATGAAATTATGATAAAATCCTAATAAAATTTTATTTAACGCTCTTAGGATTCTAGAGCTTCAAAGTTATGTCCAACATTTGTATTAAGTATGGATTCAGAAAATACATATCAAATCAAAATTATACTCTGTAACATCTGGTTGCAGGTAGCAGAGATAAAAACGATTGGCTTGAAGAATTGATAACAAGTTATTTTATACTCTCAACTACAATAAAGTTGACAATTCAATGCTAGAGACAACACTATGTAATGTTGATATTTTTCACTGGAAAACGAACAACCGACTTCGGTTTAAAAATTAAACTCACAAAGTTCGACGTATGTATTTTTTTGTTACAAACACCGCTTTACCGATTTGATAATAAAAAAATTGGGACCATCCGGAAAGTCTATCCTTTGGAACGAACAAACATATTACAAAGATCAGTTCACCCAGTAGAAAGTTATGAGTTACCAAAAAAATTAAAAACAGTCGAATTGAGGACCCCTTTTTTGAAGTCTGTTGAAAAGTAAATGAAGAATGATACTGCAAAGAAGAATACTGTAAAGAGAGAACGCGCCTATAAAACAAAATCCACGTAAAGTTATCTAAAGCAATATCCTCAAGGTATATTTCTCGAGTCGGCTGAGTCGCGCTCTGACCTTGATCGCGTGGTGCCCATGGATTCGTACCCGTGAGGATCCGGCGGCGCGCTGAACGTTTGAAGCTGATGCTCTCTTCGCACGGGGAACTCACACCCGTCGCCCAGGCTACGAAACGACACTGGTTGAGAGGCAGCGCGGACGAATCCTTGATTTTCTTAACTATTTTTTCCTACTTTAAATTTCTTGCAATTAAATATTTCTATTTTTTAAATATTTTTTTTCTTATTCTTTTATTGTTCTTTTTTATTGTTATTCATATTTTTCCTGTTATTCCATCAAGTATTCGTATTTTTCTTGTGATTAAATATTTCTATTTTTCCTACATTACAATTTTTTTTTTCTAATTCATTCATTTTCTAGTTATTCCTATTTTTTCTTGTTATTCCATCTTATGCCTATTTTTCTTGTAATATTTTTTTTTCCTAAACTAAAAAATGTTTTTTCCTAGTATTCCTTAGATAATCGCACGTTTTTTCCAATATTACTAATAATATAAATGTCAATATTTGTTGCTCAATCAAGTCGTAACGTCTAAACGACTGGATATGACTGCAATTTGGAAGACAGATTATAGTCTGGAAGAAAACATAGGCTCCAGTTTATCCCGCGAAAATAACGGGCACTGAAACTACGCGGGTAAAACCACGGGGCACTGCCAGTTGTTACTAATTGTTTTTTTTTTATTACTTCACTGTTTTATCATTATTCCATAATCTATTGTATTTAGATATTACTTCTAGAGTTGAAAATTCTTTTTTCACAATCAACTCCTATACTCACTGGCAACTATAGGCCTCATTTTTTTTGGGATATTATTTAGAATATGAGGCTATTATTGACATCGGCTCAAGGGTTGATTATTTGCATAATGTACGCTTACTTTTTATGGAGTTAACGTAAACAATGGAACAAAGAATTGAAGCTAAAACTGCGAACACATATAACAGACTCACTACACGTCTACAGACGAGAGATTTACGTCTGTGGTCGGCATAGAAATACAACAAGTGAACTGTATTTTAATATAATTTATATTACATTTTTCTTTTTTATATTTACACACGCCTTTTTTATGTGCTTATGGCAGTTACCCTCACATGACATCTACTACCTACCGATCTTTGCACCTACCATATATATTTGAACCTATGTATCACAGTATTAGAAACAATGTTCCGCAAATTAAATTTTGTACTTTATCCGCGTATGTGGATTAATACAACTATTGTTAAACTATTGTTTTAAAACAATTTCTAAACCATTTTAAGATTCAAAGATTCGTCCGCACTGTTTGGGGTATAAAAATAAATAAAATAATACCTAGCAAATGTGAAGAGGATAAGTACTATAAAATAAAACATAATTATAATAACTATGATAGTAATTAATATGAGGAGATTGTGATATTGCGCAATTTTCACATGTGGAAGCAAACAATAACAATGGTTTGGTAACAATATTATGTTAGTGATTAGTTTGCTTGTTAATACAGGGTGTTTGGGGGACGCAATTTAGAAAATAATAATTGTACCGTGGTATCATATCATTTGCAATGATAAAGTTGTCACCGAGACAGCTAAATAAATTGACCTCAGTCTTGTGAAATTATTTTTACAAGAGCAAAAGATTAATAACAAACTTGTGCACAATACAGATTTAAAATGAATATAAATAATGATGTTTTTTATATGAGTGGTTGATAGTTTATCGACGACCAAAGACCAATTCAGACTATGTTTTACTAAAGGAGAAAACTATTCTTACTGACATTTACGATGATTAAGTCAGTAGAGTTAATTACTAGAAAAAAAAGACTATGTTATCGGAGTCCTAGTGTCCTACTACCAATCGATAGTATGTCCAAACACCCTGTTTTTCGTAAATGTATTAAAATTTACATATATAAATTTAAGCCCAAAATAACTATACTCTATCATTCCCATCCGCATTTTAGTAGGTTTACATTAAATCAAAATTTTAGTGTCATGTAATTAATTCTCAAGTCATTTCATAAGGCTTCTATAACTAAGGGATAATAAACCTCTGTTAGTCATTCACTTCTTTTTTATCCACACTTTAACATGTCATGCACATTGCACACACCACACATGTTTAGCTAAAGACACACTGATGACCTATACGAGTGTGCGTCGTGCCTGTGTCTACAAGAACATCATGCTATCCATTTCGAATATTCATAGAACAAACGTGAACATATTCTCTGCGCAAGACTTTCGAACGATCACACCGTCATACCTATAGTGCGACTTTTAATCCAAGTCCAAAAATATAAGCATAAATGTATTATAAAAAAGGAAGCAAACACTTAAACAACAAAGGTTTTATCAGAAAGCTAAAGTCTTTTCGAGACGCTTTTTTGTATCTCCGGTGCTGCAAATTTCGTCCAGACATACTTTTTTGATGTGGTTGTTACTTTCTATTTACGTACAATGTGTGTTACCTACTTAATCGTAGTGTGCGTACCTAGAGTACATCTAGGGATGCCCGTTACGATACGATATATCGGAATATCGATACAGCACTATACGATATAGCGATATTTGATGCGATATTTTGACCATACGATACGCTTCGATATATCGCATTCTTATAAAATATCGCATTACCGTATCGTACCAAACTATGTCGGTGATTCATTTGTATAATTTTAAAGTTCCTATTACATCATCACTAAACGATAATAGACAGTAGTGCCATTGAATATATTGTTATTAGTAATAAGAGAATGATAACGTCGACAAAATTGTATATGGAACAAGAACAGCCGGCTTTTGATTAGACTTGGAGGTATATTTAAATAAATCTTTGAACTTTGTAGTACCGTCAAATATGATTAATAAATATTTAGATTATGTTCTCCTTTTTCATTCCGTTTGTAGCTGGACACACACTTTCCGAAAGACGTAATAGGTTAAATCCACAACTCATCAAAATTATTATTTTTGCGTTGTTTATGTGCTGATCAATGGCAATTGTGATTTTCTTTGTTGAATAAAACTATTTTAAATACATTTAATAATTTGTTTCATTTTAAAAAATAAATGAATATAGTAAAACTACTAAAAAGATAACCATTTGCACGATGTATACTGATTATAATATCGCATATTAATTGAAAGGCATGCGATACGGTTACGATACGATATATCGATACAAAGGATATCGATAATATCGCGCATCGATACAACTAAGTTCGATACAGTTACGATGCGATATATCGATACAATACACTTTTTTGGGCATCCCTAAGTACATCCAGACAATTTTGATCTTTAATTTAAAAAGTCAGACACACCTGTGTCAGTGTCAAAATATTAAGAAACTTTGGCAGTTGACACTGACTCTTCCTGATAGATGATTGTTTACATTTTTGGACCTGAATTAAGCATCGAATTATAAGAACCTGCAAACCTTTGAGTATGCACATTTATGGACTCTTACCTGGTGAAAACAGGCATCAGCCACAGGTTGGGGCTGACGCCAAACACCTCCTTGAAGTTATTGAAGCAGCCCAGGAAAAGCCGTTCTTGTCCGCCGCCTCGGAACATCGGCGCGCGGAACGCTTCTGCAAGTTACAACGTCAAAATTAAACGTTTTCGAAGCGGAAATGCATATTTTTCAAGACAACAAACTGTAACCTTAATTTTAAACCCCTGACGC